>DWJQ01000103.1:0-18789 GCA_018248915.1 Hesperia meskei straton | reverse complement strand
CCTTAGGCTAACGCACACATGCATAACCAAAATCGAGGTACATACATGAGCTTAACTTCTGTACTATCCATATTTTGTGCTTTTGACCCCTGTGACCGCCAGTGGAACATGCAATTTATACTAATAAAAGTAGGTAATATATTTGCCTTAATTTATCGCGTAACAATTCTCATCTTACCATACCCCCTGTGAAGATGTGACGACATTCGCACAAACGGTTAACAACCGCCTTCCTGTAGCTAACATTGAACCACTTCTGGTCACGACCGGCGGCCAAGTGCACCGAGGATGTTACGTACACAAATAGATACTGATTTAAACATAACATGACACGATTACCTACATGTTCGGATTTACGTAGGAGTTGTGACGTTTCGGGCGTTGCGAGGAAATCAATGACTTTTCCCTATTGTACCAGGTGTTGATAAAATGGTATTGTATTGTAATTAATTTTAGAAGTTATTATGTACGAATTTGGATTATGAATATGCTGACGATATCAAAGATGATGACGATTTTTTCGGAAATAATTAAGATTGTAATTTTTATCGATTGGTGGTTTAGGTGCGTTTATCTTTAAAAAAAATTGATATAAATAGAAAAATCAAGCGAGTTTGTATGTATGTATAGACTCGTTAATTCATGATCAAAATCGACTTGTTGATCAATTATAGGTAGGTAATAGTTTATAAGTATAAGATTAATTCAAGACCATCCGATAAATTGGGTCTGTTTGCTTCGCCGAATTGAATTCACCAAGAAACATTTCTGAGAACTTAAATGCGGCGTGTTAGAAGGGGTTTGCGAATATTATAAGTAGATTTGTTTTTATTAGATCTATTTATACATGCATACAATACTTATAAATAATATTGAAGTGTCTGTCTGTCTGTGATTTCAAAATTACTGTTATTCAAGGGAATAAGATGAAAAGAGTTATTGACATGATGTTAAAACACAAACAAATTATAAATCTGATATTTATCGGGCTGAACTGATTTTTATCGGACTTTCAATGGAAGGTCAGGGTTATGAAAAAATATACATATAGCTTATTATAAATATTAATAAACACATAAAATGAATTAACACAAATTTTTATCCAGGTTTCGGGAATCCAATATTCCAGACTATATAACATGTACCAGCGAAAATCCACCAGTCTTGTAAGATAGTAGGTGCTCATAAATTGGAAGAGATACAAATTGGTTGGTGTTGCGTTGTTAGCGATGAGAGGAAGCGTAGATTCAAATTGTCGGATAACTACGACTGAAATAATTGGATAGGTGGAGTTGATAGGCCATAGCCGTTGGGGACTTCGTTGTGTTATGTTACACTATATTTAGATGGTTGCCGGCAGTCCTTATTTATTCCTGTCATGTAATATACGTAACCATATAACGATTTTATGTAATGCTTCGGTAATATGATTGTTAGCTGTCGTCGCTCGACTTAGAAGACAGGTAGTTATATCTAACAATGTAATTTTAAGTATATATTGCAAAAAAATAATCGCCGGTCATTTAGTTTATTTATACGTGGTGGAGTTTAAAAACTTAATTCTTCATTATTATCACAAATCATTTTATTTATGAAGATTGTTACAATTATTTTATTCAACTATTATTGTTGCCAAGTGTTCATTTAATTAATAATTAACTTCAGTTGAGAGGTTTACAGCTCCTAAAAAGGCATAGGCTAGAGCTACTAAAAAAATTTAGGGAGACATGGTAGGTCTTCGCACGATGTTTTCCTTTACAGAAAAAGTGCTAATTTTATAAAACTGAAAAATTGGTGATTTTTACAAAAAATAATTTTATTACCATTAGTACCTATGTATATCCCTTCTCTGTTGATGAAAACCGAAAACTGATTGAAATTACTCTTCAAATAATATTTTAAGCCCTAAAACAAACGTTAGACAAAGCACCCATTGAGCTGTGGCTGAAACCCTATATAGAATGTAACCGCGAATAGAATAACGTTAACCGATTACGGATGTGATTTATCCCACGTGACTACAATCCTTTAATAGTATTATCTTAATGTTGATGACGAAAATATTTCATAAGTCTTATTTCCTCTTTGCAGGCGGTGACTTCAACCAGGATGGCGTTGCCTCTTTACGCCTGTCTTCTTGCGGCATTCTTACTCTTCGAACCTTCGCTGGCTGCTATCTGTCCCGATAGTTGCAAATGCATCACCACACAAGATGGCCTTCACCGCGCTACTTGCAGCAGCCTCGCAGAGCTCTACAAATACACTCTGAGGGAGAAACATCATAACATAAACATTCTAGTTCTGTCCCACAATAATATCACCAAAATCACCCATGAACTGGATAGGCTTACAGAATTGGTTACGTTGGATTTGTCCACTAATGGAATCACAGATATCACAAAATTTTTACACAACGCCAGAAAGCTAGTGCACCTAAATCTTGCCAACAACAGAATTGCAAGACTCTCGCTTGCACATCTACCGACAAGTGTCAGTTCCTTAGACTTAACCAATAATCTGTTACGAGATGTGCCTTCAAATTTGGGTCATTTATCCAGTTTAGAACATTTACAGCTAGATGGAAACCCTTTAGATTGTTCGTGTGAAAATATAGTAGCACGTAACCGCTTGTTAGCTGCTGGTGTTCATATTGGTATCGTTCAATGTGAGACACCTTCAAATTTAAGGGGCCGCTCATGGTTGGAATTGAAAATAAAGGATATTTGCAAAGCTTCAAACATGGATTACTTAGAGATGATGGGAGATCAGCCTTTTGATGCCGTTCGAATTGGCGAAGAAACATCTGCTTTAAAGTCTATGTCATTAGTGGCTGCTAATGACTTAGGAGAAGGCAAAGCTAATCCTACTATCGACCAAAATGAAGACGATGATGCCTTACAATATTTTCAGGTCGGTCATTACAGTTCACTCTCGCCTTTACTGGAAGGATCAGGATCAGGAGATAGTGAAATTACGACAATAAGTAATGTTGAACCTGTTTACACAAAGAAAATATACGGCAATAATTTGGCTGAAGAAGATTATATTCCTGCTGAAGAGGTAAATCATACAACTGAAGAGGCCATTGAAGGTTCAGGTGAGGGATCTGGTTTTATAATGCTTGATAATTTTGGAGAAGAGTATGAAGATAAACCAGAGACATCTGTAGAGGCAACTACAAAAACTTTGGAAGAACTTAATCCTGGACCAGTCACTAGAATCTTTAACGATGACATCAACGCTACTTCTGAATTCCCAATACCTCAGAAACCGTCTATTTATGAAGGTGGTCCCGACTGGCATAGTAAAGTTGAACCAGAACTCTTCAGTGAAAGAGCGGTCACGCAAGAAGCACCAAAAGACACCACTGTATCAGAGCAAATTCGAGTCACACAAGCGTCTGAAGTACTCGGTCAGCCTCCAGCCGGTGAAGAAAAAGTTGTCCACAAAACTGGTACATATGTTTGCATAGCATTGATAGTCGTCCTACTTGTAGGTTTAATAGGTTTTGCTATTATCAAAGGACAAATGAGAAAACGTAAAGATAGGAGACTTTTACGCCAACAAAAACGAGATGTTGAAAAAGCTTCCAAAGAAATGGTTGATATGAATAAGTCATTGCTAGGCAAGCCTGCTTTATCAGATACACCTACAGACCGAATAGTTAATGGTAAATATGAATTAGTGCCAACACATGAAAGCCATCAGAAGAAAGGTGAAAATGGTGTTGGAAATGGACATAACCATAGCGGTAATAAAGATGAACGAACAGATAGTCCAAGAGACACAAACCAGAATAAACGCAGTTCTATAGATAATAACTTAACTGAAGATGAAATTCCACAACACGAGACTTCATTTGAGTCAGATCCTACTTCACCAGAATTTAGGAAAGATCGCCATTCCTTATCCAGTGAAGATATATTCGTGCCCGCGAATGATGATGAACCAACCAGGATTAATGGAAATGCTTCAGATGTTTCCCATCCACTTATAAACGGGGACCAACATACAGACTCAGACTTTTTATCACCGTCCCGAGAATATGTGCCAGTGTATTCACCCGATATGGGCAGAGTCCGAATTAAAATGTCGGAGACCCCAAAACCGAAAACTCCAATACTAGTCACGCGGAGTAGGTCTAATGCAGGAGATATAATTATAACACCCGCAATAGACGGAAATGTGCGAAAATCAACTACTTGAAATTTACTTGAAATGAAAAGACAGAAACACTTTGTGTAAATCAGTGTCAATCAGCAAACACTTCACTATTGGCAAAATTCTGTGATTATTCTGTGTGCATATCTTGGGGGAGTCTTGTGAATGGGGGTATGAAATTGACTGTGTATTAAGTGCTGCCAAAGTGTGTTTGTAGTCGACAGTGCCTTTATTTTAAACTTGTTAGTGGTATAATATATTTATGAGAGTATATCGCACGATAAGAAAAATATTTTTATACGTGTAAAAATGTTGCCATGTTCATTATAGTTGTTAAATTTGTTACTAACGAATAACTCATTTATAAAGGCCTTCGTTTTGGTAACTCATGATGTAAAGTCATGTGTTGCGTGTTAAGAGTTAGTTTCAGTTGGGTTTTCAATAATGCGTACAGTTCTTGAAGATGTCAATGGTTGTGTACTTACTTTATCTTGAACATAAATAATAACACGTTGTACAATAACTTATAACAACGGTCTATGCATCTGTTTATTAGCTTGAATTAATGTGTCCTCACTTTTTTCTTGAGAGATTTGTTTTTCATGGTTTACGCGTAAGTTCCTTTTAAGTAACGTTATTTGAATTTAGTGTATAAGAATGTGATACCATTTATTTTAAGTAATTGATGCTATTTTATGTATGTTTCAATTTTGTCATAAATGGATGTATATTTGTTTAGGTCATATAATAAAAATATAATTGTACTGTGTAATTAAGATATTTAATTACTTTGTGTAACTGTGCTTTTATCATTTTACTATTTTTATTATCCGCAATAATTAATTTATCAAAACAGTTTTTATTGAATGAACCATAATGTTTAACAGGAGGAACAAACTGAGAACAATAAATAAATATTTCGAATATAAGAAGTTTTACAGATCGATGTAATTTTATTACGATATAAAACGTTGATTGATAATTTTGTTTTCATTTTTAACGTTTAATAACCCGTTCATTTAAATGAATACAATTCTTTAAATTGTCTTTAATTTGTGTACTATATGTAAAATAACTGTGAATTATTATATGCGAAAAACAAGAGTCTGAATAAATCAAAAATAAACCAAAAATAAATTGGTGTGTAGGTACATTTGTTCATAGACAGATAAGAAATCTGATCTTGTATCTATGTACAGAAAACTTGTTCAAAGTTTTAATTTTGTTTTTATCTCATTATCTGGGTAAATTAAGTTCATAAATACATTTTTAAATGCCCACAAATTACAACCACAAGTATATGATTTTTATTTTGAATTAAAATCCTATAAACTTTGGGTTATGGTATTTTTATTGTGGCAAACTTAACATTCTTAATTTTTTCTTGGGCCTTTTCCGGTAGGTACTAAGTATTGAACATTTTTTTATTGTTTAATGGACGTAAAAACGATGTAGCAAGAAATTACAACATTATGTAAACTATGTTACTTACTACACTACACTCCATGTGGTTCTGCATTTCCAATAGGTTTTTTGCAGATTCGTTAGTAATATAAATATTCATCAGGTAAACTAAGTAGGTACTATAGCCAAGGCAATTTGTACAGCCTGATCCAGTATACCTAGAGCTGCTACAAAAATGAAACTGTGTACAAGTAGATGTATAGGTACTTGAGACGCTGAAAATGTGGAATTGTTCCCACTAAAAACTAATTTATGATCGGTACTTACAGCTTAATTTAGCAAAATTTTACAAACGGCATTTAAAATTCAGACCGTCAATTTGCAATGTAGGTACTAGCATTTGTGCGGGATACAATTAAAAGGAATTTCTTTTTGTTCAGTTAAGGGTGTACCTAGGTCATATAGGTTATAGGTAGGTAGATGTGCTGTGGAATCTGAAACATTAAGACAAGTAGCATTCATAACCTGTGGACGAAGTCGTGAGTCCTAATAGCATAGGAATGGCCCGAAAATGATAACATTTCCATTTCAAGATCTGGGCTCATTCCACTACTTGTCCAACTTACCTATATCAATCATATACCTACCTTAGGCTATGAGTTTGAATGGTTCAGTCAATCCTTCAGACCAAATGATCTTGCTGCCTGCCTGCTGCTGATTGCTGAGAAACGCAAAGGAATGATGGGGAATCAGAGTTGAGCAGGTAAGTATTTATCTAATCTTCGTTTCAAGCTATCGAATAGGTGAGGAAATCAACCAATAAACTTCACTGCGATTCAATTAGTATGTAACATTAATTTAATGAAGGCTAATGAAATTAAGAAAGGTTAATTTGATGTCGGTGTGATTAATAACGGATGCAGATAGCATTCGTTGAAAGTTATCGTCGGAAACGTTTCATTGATAAAGGCTGCCCTATGCCAAAGTAATCGAGTCACTACGACCTTACGCTCGTACAAAGTTCACGCATGACCGGTTTTGCTTATCTTCATACAGCGGCCTTTTTAGTTTCGTTCTGCTTCAATTCATCCACTAGTAATAGTAAGAGCCTATACTGAAGACGCCGATAATACGAAATTACTACTCTTCGTTAGAAACGTTCAATTTAGCTTGTAAGTTCTAAGAAACTTAATAAAACCCCGGACGGAGACTAGGAGGTATCCGGGGAATCCCTGGCATGTGGCAGCCCAATTAACAAATACCTTCCTACTTCATCATCTCAACCCATCATGGCCCACTAAAGAGTACGAGTCTCCTCGCAAAATGAGAAGTTTAAGGCCATAGTCCACAACGCTGGCCAAGTGCGGATTGGCGGACTTCACACACCTTTGAATTTTGCGGCCTCTTCCGGCATGCAGGTTTTTTCCTCACAATGTTTTTCTTCACCGTTTGAAGCAAGTTAAATACTTAAAACACACAGCTCTGAAAAGTCAAGAGATGCGTGCCTTGGGATTTGAAGCCGGACTCTTAGAATAGGTGGCGGATTCCCTAACCACTAGGCTATCACCGCTACCTACTTGTAATGGTGAACCGCCATACCACACTGTACAAATACACATAATAGTTTAATATGAAGTTTCAGCAGTATTCAAGGGCGCTTAAACTAAACATTTAAAGGTAGTATTTTATTGTATGACCTTGATTGAGTTTTGTTTTGATAAATATTTAAATATCTACCTACTAAGTTCATTTATTGTCGGTTCTTGTTAGCTATAAATAGAAGTATGAATGTGTATCTTATATGTAAATACTTGTGTTCGTAAAATTTTAATTCTACCTAGTGCGTTTATCATATTAAGTATATTTTGTTTATTTTGAGAAAAGTTTACCTACACGTTTTAAGAGGCGACCGTTGTTAAAAGGTAGTAGACTCGTATAACAGAATTAGCACAAGGCTTTTATTAACAGTTATTTTACTAACAACCTGTACTAAGTAGGTAAGGAAATTAACAGAACCAACAAACTACAGTCCCTACTTGTGCTGCATGATCGGTTATCCCGAGTAGTTAAATAGATTCACAATGAGTATGTCACAGGAGCGTATATTGGATTCGAATTTTGAACCCAACTCCTCTGTGTAAAATTTTATAAGATAGATAATCTACTAATAATAATAATGATACTGACGGAATCTATGCCTTCAGTCTGATGATCTTATACAATATTGTTCTTTTGACTGAAAGTTGTTATTAGTTAGTATCTACTTAGGTAGGTATTACTTTTCCAAAGTTATTTGCTTCTTTTGTAGATTGGTTAAATTTAATCTGCATTTGTCTGCAAGTTGTTTGCAAAACATCTTTTGAAGGTAGGTATGACATAAGATTGTTTCATAGGTCGACTTTTTAGCGCCATCTATTAAACGTCGGGCTAAGTTGAATGATACGACAAACGCGAATAATTCGAAGCTTCGTTCAAAGATGGCAGTGATAACACATACATTTTTAAAACCAAAATTGTTAATATCGTAATAGGGTAAATTAACTGTATGAGATTAAAATATTAATTTTTAATTTAAAAAATATTGCTGACCGTTACACGCAAACAATTTTTGAGCGTTTTCGTAGTTACCAAGCACGTTGAGTCCTGGAGTGAAATAAAAACATCCCACAGAAAACAATAATCTATTAGTAACACAATGAATTAAGCCTGCATTAATAATTATGACGTAACTGTGATTTAAATAAAATAAAATAAAAATTTATCAATAACATTTTTAATTATTTCGTTTAACTGTAACCATATTAGTTCATTACATCAATTACATGGTTTTTTGATATTTTATTCTTACAGACTGGTTACAGTCCTTATTGAATCCTCCCTCCCTGCTGCTCCCTGCTGAACTTTGAATAAAGTACCTACAATTGTTGTACCCTTTTTTAAATCTGGGTGAGGAAAACGAGACTCTTGCCCTTCTTTCCCCCTCCCCCACTTGAAAAGGAGCTGGATATACACATCGCACCTACTTACATGTTACCCGTTATCGAATTTCATATCAACTACATAAGATTGTAAAAAATATTTTCTATCGTGTATATAATTGACATAATGTAGTAATAACTACTTACCTACACATTTTATTTTATCCGAAATCTATATAACTATTATTATATACTTAATTACCATTTTCACTTTCACTTTTTCAAACATACAACAGTTTTAAACATTAAATTTAATTTAATTAGATTTGGTTTAACAACAATAAGTACCTCCCTACAACCTATCCAAAATTACAGACTTTAATATAGTGTAAGTTTTACATTGTCTTCAAATTACATACCCTACATACAATATACATATTTATATACCTCCTGTATAAAGTTGCATTGTTTAATTAATTTCAATAATTTAATACTTAAAACTAACATAATACATAGTTAAAAGTCACTATCTCTAGGTGCATCATCATCAATAGAATAGCGCCTTTGTCTTGGTCGTAATGGTCTTGATTCAGGTTCAATATCTACTGTTATGCTGTTAGTGTTGGCTTCATACTCTGACATACGACGTCGTCTTACTCCAGGCGACTGGTCCAATTCTGCTATATCATGACTTCCATATCGTCGCGGACGTCGACGCCGCCGTCTGCGATTGCCATCAGATGTGTCTGTTAGCTCCAACTCATCCATGACCCGAACATCACCATTTCTTTCCGTTTCCTCCAATAAATCACCACTCGATTTAGTTTTCCTGCGTCCTCTTCTTCTTTTTGTCTTTCCAGTCCCTGTTTCGCAAAGCGAATGACATGACGCATTTAGTTTTGGCATAGAGAGAGCTTCGTCATATGATGGGGGAGCGATTAAATCGCGAGGATCAGGTGTATTGCATAATGCTTCTTGCTCTGCGCGTATTCTTAATTGCCTTAGTCTATCCCTAGCTTCTTCCACCTGTCTTTCTCTTTCCCTTTGTATTGCTCTCAAGCGTCGATTCATTGACTTCCTAATTGTACTCACTAAAAGGATACACAAAAATAAACCCACAACCATGATTATCAAAAACCATATTATTCCGTCAACATTTGCTACTTTCTGGCTAGGATTCCATATAAAGTAACAAGCTTCTATCCATGCTTGTCCCATAACATTACTGGGACTATTACATATGAGATTAAAGGATTCTTCCTTTTTATTTGGTTCTAAAGTTACGAATTCATAAAAGTCGAACATGTTGCTGTCAGTACAATCACATCGCCACATGTTATCACTTAAATCAAGCCTTTCTAAGTACAAATTTGAATCAAAATAAGATCTACTCCAAATATGAGTGAATCTGTTTCCAATCACCCCTAATGCTGTCAATCGTGGTAGCATGAAAAATGTTAAATTTCCAATAGAGCTAATTCTATTATAGTTCAAGTTTAAGTATTGTAGCGTGTTTGAAGAAATACTATCAGGAATGTGAGATATAACATTTCGTGACAAATCCAAATCCACAAGGGACTGCAATCCTTCTAAGGAATCTTTACCAATTTCATTTATTTCACAAGAGCTCATATCTAAATATAATAAAGACATTGATTTCAAATGGCCAACCCTCGTCAGATAATTCCTGGATAGTTTGAGTTGAGTAAGTAATGGCATTTCGAGTAGTGTTTCTTCTGGTATTATAGCAATCTCGTTCCACATTAAATCTAGATACTTTATTGTATGGAGCCCTCGAAATGTGTCGCTTCTTAGAGATCCTATATTATTGTAAGAAAGGTCCAAGTATTCTAATTTAGAATTATTCATAAATGCATTGCTTCGCAGGGATCTAATCATATTATGATTCAAAATTGCTTTTCGAAGATTAGAAAATCCATGCAAGCTTGGTTGTGAAACACTGCAATAAGATATATCGAGATATTTTAATGAAGTAGAATACAGGGCACTCGATGACGACGATATATCCAAGCGGTAGTTATGTGACATCTTCAGATATAATAAAGATGGTAAGTAAGACAACTCGTTAAAATTTATGCGACTCAGTTGACAGTTGCTTACATACAAGCTCTTCAAAGTTGGTGATATAAGATTTTGAATTCTTGTAAGTGGGTTGTTGTTTAACTTTAACACTTTAATATTGCTAAGGCCACTCAGAGGCGACCTTCCATGAATTGAATCTATTTCACAATATTCCAATATGAGCGTTTCAAGGGAAGGACTGATTAATAGTTCTTGGTTTGCTAAGTTTCCTAATGTCCGCAGTACATTGTGGGATAAATCCAAATATTTTAAGCTTACTGCTGGATGCAGAACATCGTTAGGATTCAAATTGAGCCACGCTTCGAAGTGATTTCTCGATAAATTGAGAACTTGTAATGAGGTGAGATTTTGTAATGCATTTGCTGGTATTTCCCTTAATAAATTTGAGCTAAGGTCTAAATATACCAAATCGTAAAATCTGTTTAGATTATTTGGAAAGGTAGAAATCTCGTTATTTGAAATGTTGAGCTTGGTTACCTAAAACAAAACATTTTATAAATCGTTAAACTTGAAATTAGTACTATTTATGAAATCTTTAAAGACTTTAAGTATAACATAGGTCACTAATTTATTACTATAACTATGTATCATACGTCTCTTACCCTTTGACTAAGACCATCTGGAATCCGTGTAAGACCTCTTCGAGAGCAGTCGACAATAGTTTTTTCCGCACTACAGGAGCACAAATAACAGGCATCATTTGCATTGTCATCGAAATCCAAGAATTCTGCATGTATCACTATAATCAGTAGAAGGAAGCTTGATGTACTTAATAGAATCATCACGTCTTTGTCTCTGTATCATTCCTGTCTGTAATTAAAAAAGGATTATAAATTATTTTTAAACAATGTGTATCAACGATTGGTGGTACGCTAACCTTTGATGTTAACAAATACTGAATCGCTTATTGAACACCTGCGAGCAGTTGGGCAATGGATCTATTTTTCTGGTCACGTGTAACCTCAGTAGGTATCCCTAAAAGGATTCTACTGTCCTGGTTAAAATATCGGGTAAATAATGAAACATTAGAAGATACAAACCTACAACAATTTTATCTTTGCTATCAGTTAGATAAAGCCACCGCAGGTTATGGAACACCTAAATTTAGGTCGCATTTGCCTACTTGATATCAAAACTGCAAACATTCTGAAAATCACAATTTACTCATCTTAAAAAAGTAAATTAAAGAAAACCAGTACCTAATTGATTACTTATTACCTCCGGTTTATTCCTACTAAACACACCCACAGATACTGATATCTTCTTCAATTTCTGATAAGTACCTATTTATCTTTACATTAGCTTGACAGTATAACCACCTAAAATTTCGAAAATTTCTAAATTAAAAAATATATATTTTGTAAATTACTCACCATCTAGGTAAACCCAGAATAACATAAGTCCGTTGTTTCTTTTAATTTATTGTTAAGAAAAAATATTTTACACGCCTTGTACACTTATATCAATTCTATCACAGAAACTTTATGTAGGCAGTTTTGATCACTTTGATAACACATCACCGCACATTTACCTTAGTCATTTTACATACTGAGAATTGTTTAATATTTGTATAGCTAATATTAAATAAATTTGTTTTAAATATTAAATAAATTTGTTATAGTAGGTACAGGGCGGGTATTCTGTTTTACTATAGTTTTACGTGCGATCCCAACCATGAGATAACATTGTATGAACCAAATAAAAATCATGACGTGTTATCATTGATAATGATAAGGCTTCCATGAGACCAGTAACGTGTAATAACTACATCTAATTCGTGGAATATTTGTCGGATTTTTTTCTATTCGAGTGTTGATAAAATGTAATTAAGTACTTAATAATATTCAAAAATAAGATAAGTATTAATTTTATTTAAAAATCTGGGGAGTAAATAAGTAACTGAAACTAAAAAAGTACCTGTTCAGTATACAAAATTCAAAGCAGAGCCATCTGTATAATTTTTTGTAAACCCTATTGTAAGGTAAACGAGTAGGTTTCCGTATTAGTACCATAAAATGTCATAGGTGGAGCTGGTATACATATTTACTGGAGAAATTCTAAATGTTTTCTACCTAACATAAACATAATATGTAATGTATATTATATCAGTCTCAGTAGGTATTTTATTGTATTTTAAAACCAATTTTAATGAAGAACTATTTTTGACTGTATAATACCAGGCAAAAATACCTACCTACTTAGTTCAAGAATGAATTTAGGTAGGTACGTCTACAATTTGTTAATGTTACAACTAGTCACCGTCAACAACTAGGTATGGACATTTATCTCACCAGAAAAACTCATAAGCAGAGCAGTTAGACAACGTACCTTGGGTTTTGGTTAGACAAGTTACCTCTTCCTCCTACAAGAGGAGTTGAGTACGCTGATGATTTTTGTTCTAGCCTGAAGGGCTGACCACCTGATGGTAAGTGGTCCTCGTTTCATATGGACACATGCAGCATCAGGAGAGTCACCAGTGCAACGTCAGCCTTGAATATGAGATACATACAACTTAAGCTCTCAAGTGTACCTACCTACCTATTTGTAAATTTTTCAACCAAGTGTCTCGCAGATTGACTCAGAGCGTGGAGGAAGCTTCTTTGGTACATACCACTTTGTCTAAATGGGGCTTAATAGAAGATTGTGTAACAAGGGAGCAAAGTAATATTTTTACGGCGAGGGCGCTTTTTGAATCCAGAGCGAAGTGAGGGATCCTAGAGTAGAATCCCGAGCGTAGCGAGGGATTCCTTAGTAGCATCCAGAATGTAGCGAGGTATTCAAAGTACGTTGCCCAAGTCAAGAACATATCTACTTGCGCATGAGTGATACCTACACTCTACTTTTCATCCCCACTTATGAGGTAATAAAAGGCATCTCATATTCAGGAATTATATTTTCGCTGCCACTTAAAAAACTCATTATTCCAAAAAACCATCAATTTCTAACAAAGTAACAATCCAAACACTAGGATGTTAAAAAATTCAAAATGTGTGCGGCAAATATACCTAATTCTGGCGCACTTAATTCAAAAAGTGCGCTAAAAAGATATTTGCGGCGCACTTATTTAAATAAAGATGATTAAAAACTCATTACTGCCCGCTAAAACTTTCTTATAGAAACATCAACTTTGGGCGCACTTAAAGACGAACCAAATCGTCATTTTCGAATAGGTGGGATGAATAATGTATTTTTTAGCGCATCCCTAATACTTGGCGTACTTAATAATATGTTTCTCATAGAACAAAATTAGGTATAGTGGATTATGATTAATAATAGGTACATTTCAAAATGTTTTATTTAAATAATAAATATACCATCAAAAACTTACTTTACTCTAAAAATAACATTAATAATTATTTAAATGTAAGGCACAGCAACTAACTTAGAATTAATGTTATAAATAAAGTTCTACTAATAATATTCATTAGTCAATTAGTCAATTAGTCAATTACCACCGGCCGTCTAAGCGAACGTCTGTCACTATTTCTAGTCCTAGATTGTGTCAAATCTCCAATAGATCTTGATCTACGATAGTTACGTCTTCGTTCTTCAGGTTCATCGACGAAATCTGGTAAGGAATGGAATGAATTAAGACGAGGCATGAGTAACGCCTCATCATAGCTCGGCGGTAGGTCCTCGTGTAAAGGAACTCTCATTACCACCGAATTGCTTCTTGGTTGAGCTTCCGTATTGGTCGCATTCAGGACCGTTGTTTCTGACGTTGGCCTCGGTGAATCGGGCCTGGTTAACGCCATTATTCCACGGCAAACGTAAGACGTACACAATATTCCAATTATTATGCCTACCATAACGGCTATCACCGTAAACGACGGAGTTGAAGAGACTTCCGAGTTCCAAGTGAGAAAATACGCGCGCTGCCAACTCATTTGCGTCACATTAGATGGCGAATAGCAAACAAGCGAACTTATATCGGTTACTTTAGGTGGGTCTTCTGTCAGATAAGTGTATGTGAGCAAAAGATTTACACTGAAACCTTCACAGCCCCATGGTGTTCCTTGCACGTGTACTCTCCTTAAAAATGGATTTGAGGAGAAAAGCGAAGTGGACCATACTTCCTTGAAATCGTTCGCTCTCAAGTCTAAAATCGCTAAGTGCGGTAATGATGAGAAGGTGTGGTCGGTGAGTGTGCTAATTTTATTCACACCTAAATCTAGTTCTTGCAGCGTATTCGAGGCGAGATTGTCTGGAAGGGACTCGAGCTGGTTCATCGAAAGATCTATTTTCAATAACGAGTTCATTCCGGTGAGCGAATCTACGTCTATCCGTGTTATTTGACAGCTACTTAAATAAAGATTTCTCAAGGACGAAGATCGCAAGCCGGGTACTTCAAAAAACGAATTTCTGGATAAAATGAGAGTGTCTAAGTTGTTCGCTTGACTGAACACTCCCGGCGGCAAGTCGTCGATTCTGTTTTCAGATAAATCGAGAAAATATAATCTCGGAGTTTTCGTGAACGCGTCCTCGTCGATGTTATTGATTTTATTCTTTGATAAATCCAGGCTTTTCATTTGGAACGTATAGTCGTTACTCAGCCATGAATCGTAATTATTATTCGATAAATTTAGAGTATGTAGGGAGTCCCACTTTTGCATGTAACCAGGTAACGGGTGTGTTAACCTGTTTCCAGATAAATCCAGGACTAGTACTTGCTGAAAATTTCTTAGTTTCGAAGGATACGTGTCGAAGTTATTATTTGCCAATAACAACACTTGAGCCTGAAAATTAAAATGAAAAACATTATTAATTATATCAAAGAGACAAAGTACAGCTACGAAATTTCGGTGACTGACAGGAAGTCAAAGTAGCTAAAATCTTGAATGTCCAATGACTATAAAAAAGGGGTTGGTGAGCTGAATTAGTTTAAAGGCTTGTGGCAGTTTCGTCTCGTTTCGATTAACTAAAGCAACTTTATTCATGGTTAATGACCATCAGTCTTGGTTCCTATTACTACTTAAATAATCACCAATCTACAAACTTCAGACAGCAGAACAGAATTGACACTATTGAGAGCCTAATAAGCTCTAAATCGGCAAGCAATGAACCGACACAACATGATGGAATAGGTCATAGATATACGGAGGTTTGCAATGGGTGACTTAAGTGTTCGAACCAAAAAAATCTTACATTATAGTCAAGGTCATCCGGCAGGTCATTCAGTCCACAGTTGGTGCAGTCCAGATGCACAACATTGCTCATAGTGTATGTCCGGCAGGATTTCTGGATTTCTTGGCCCTGGTCGTCTAAGGCCCGGAAAACGCCGGCGTATGCCGTCGTTATCAGCAGGCATAGCCGCAAAGACCACGCGACCACATCTGAAATGAAAAAGATAAAATAATGAGCAACAATTTTTATGTGATTATCTTTTAATACCTATGAGAATTATGACCGTGATACGGTGTAACTTAACTATTCCTGGTCTTAACGGATGCTAATAATCGTGGAAGAGCAGCTAGGCCGCTAGTGTACATACCAACAATAACATTGGGTTCACTACCAAGCCTTATTACGACTACTTGTGATAATCTAATTGTACCTAAGATAAACCATGCCTTTTTGGTGATGGACTAAGAAGCTCTGCTCTAACTTTTTAACAAATAAAACATCACTTTATTAATTTAACTTTGTAGAAACCTACTAAAATTTAATCTAAATATTAACGCCCAGATAGACATTAATTGAAACGACTCTCTTCTTCTTTTTATTTATATTCAGAGATACATAATAGATTACTCTACATAGTCTATAAATATTCAAAATTCAACTATTTGAAGTATGAGATCTAAATAAGTGTCTTGACACTCGAAAAATATGTTCACGAATCTTTTTCAGAAATAATCCAGATTAAATTAATAATATCTTGTACGAATAAGGAGTCACGTTAAATTTTGGAATGAACTAGGTATCAATACCATAATAATCAATCAAAAAATAAGTAAAGTGATAAATTATTGTTGCTAATTATGTAACTAAACTTTTAAATTCCATCGGATCAGAAAGTGATTTTGTAAAAGTCCAGAAAGTAATTTCTGATCTCAAACTACTACTTACTTTGATACTCATTCGATAGGTAGATACAATTAATAATCTTATGTGAGCACGATTTACACTGATGAGGAGATGAGATGTTCAGTTCAGACTTACCCATTAGAACTAGATCCACATACTGGCAGACACGCTTACTTTTAAATTTACTCACAAAAACACATCACACAGTATCTTTAGGTACCTAATTTCTCCATACGTAACGTCCAAATATCTTATATTTTCTGTAAATATTAAAATATTTCCCGTGAACCGCGCCGCCCGTGTTTCACTGGACGTATGACTGTTATAGATATAGGGTGTATCCCAAATGGAATATCCGATACGAACCGATTACAGTTATCTTAAATAACAACCATAAGTATATTACGCAACACGTGTGATTTGTTTTGATTGTCGCTTCGTGTGCTTGCTAAGACAATGAGGTGTAGAAACTAAAAACTAAAAACCTCGACAACAAGTTAGTACCTAAGAATGATTGCTAGACAACATCAAATTGCTTACATCCTAAATCTTATCTTACGAAGTAAAAAAAGATAATAAAAACCTAGAGATTATGTTAAAATACCTATTCTATTCATACAATTTACTTAATTTTCTCTATATCACAGTATATATTATGGTGCAAGGTAATTATACTTTATTAAAATTTCACTGCTTACTATCGTGTATCGTTAATCGTGATAGTTAATCCTGTTAGGTAGTTGTTGTTAGTAATCACTACTGTTAATAAGGGTCTCATTCTAATTTGGTTACAGATTTGTCACTATCCATCTATCCTATCTTTGTACTAAGACGGAACAAAATAACTGTAAAAAACAATAACAAAACAATCTATCTTTTACCAAGTAATTCTAAATGATACTGTATACAAGTCATTTCTAAATGATACTTGGTACCTCGGTTGACGATGGTTCCACACGGGGTAAACTTTACTATCTCGACTACCAGTTACCGTAACACTAAATACAATCCTGTCATTAGTAGGTATACTGCAAATGGGATTAAATCGTTAGTAACTATGATAGTTTCTAACTATCTACTAGTTTGCCCATCAGATCATCCTGTTACTTAAAAGTTGAAGAGTTTAAACTGCTCTACGTAATCTTACACTCATAAAAAAGTATAAAATATGTAAATGCCTTAGGAGCATCCTATACGAACCACACATCTTATCTGCAAAGTCTTATCACTGATTAGGGATATCGACTTATCGTCCTACCCAAAGAAGTTGTGTTTACTCAAAAATATGTGATTCACAAAGTGACTCTTACGCTAAAATGTGCGTATACTATTGGTAATAAGAAATTAAATTTCCTAAAGATTTTTAATTATCTGAACTATATAGGAGAATTAATCGTGGTTAGTGTATATTTATGATACATACCTGAACATATTCTACTATTCTATTATTATTATTCTGTACATATTCTATTATTCTAGGTTTAATGCAGATTAATGAGGACCCATTTAAAATGAGTAAATAATATATTAACTTCAATACTTAGTTACCTTAGTTTAAGCTTAACCAAGTGACTGTCTAGAAAGGTATTTTGAATGAGACTTGAAGAATTTGCACAACAAGAAATACTAAAAAAAGTTTTGTAAAGTCTTTTCGTAATCTCAACAAACTTTTCATTAAGTTCTTAATCAATCTAAGGTGACTCAAACTCATATACAACTTGTACAACAGGTGAATCTTCAAAGCAATAGCTGTCTCATCTTGTCGCGTCTTGTCCCAAATCCTAAGTGCTTCAGGGTTAAGCCCTCCAGGTGTCGATTTTGCAAAAACGTGACACGTTGCCGCTGTAACGCCTGTCTGAACTCATTACGGGTCTTCGCGACCCCGCTCTGAAGTTAGCTTTCAGAGGGTTGAAGTATTTCGCTTCTAAAAGCTCGATGTTGATGACTTAGAATACAATTCGTTGTTTATCGAGCAACGATTACATACGGTTTTAATTTTTTTAAGATCTGAGTAACAAAAAAGTGTCGAAGAACCTCTTCTTTGTCTTTTTTTTATTGAATTAAAGTAGCAAACAAGCATGCAGCACCACCCTTCCGCTACCGCCCATGGCAATTGTGACCGACTTAGAACAAGACCCAATTTAGGGACCAGGGTGGTTAGTCCAATTAGTAGATG
>DWJQ01000102.1:0-18790 GCA_018248915.1 Hesperia meskei straton | reverse complement strand
AAACGCAAGCCTCGCTACCAAGGGCGTTTGAAGGTCATACGAAATTTGGTTTGAAACTACTATCTACACTGTTTTAATCCTCAGTTTCAAACCACCGTTTCAAACCGTGTGGCACATGCTTTGGTAACATAGTCTGACCTTGACGGGTTCTTTTGAGCAAGAACACTTACTTGTCTATTATTTGAATATTGAGAAACAAAGAGTTGATATGAACCCGTTCTACGTGTCTACTAGCCTTTTAGTTATAAACGTTACACTTTACATTACAATACAATTGGAAACCACTTATCAACGCGATAGTAATACTTCCATCATGAATAACGATCAGCTTCAGCTTCAGCTGTAGCTGATGTTATGGAACACGGATTTTATACACAGTTTTTTATTATCATAGTGAACGAAACATCATCTTTAAAAATCTTAATTATTTTTTCCGTTAAGACGATTAAGATAGCGTTTAGACAGACATATGTACGCAAGCTTATTGCATAGGTACTTACATAGTAGCCTTTGATGTTTTATTTACCTAAAGGTTATAAGTTTCACTTACATTTAATCAGTCTTAAGTAGCTATTAAAGGCTTTTAGAGAGTTTAGATTGTCCTTAATTAGTTTGAAGACACAATATGTATATGGTCTCTGATAAATTATGTAAGCCTGTCCTAGATTATTCTACGCACTACACAGCGTCGTAATTTTCGTCCCGACAATCAATCACCGTGTATTTAGGGCGAATGTCAGCAAATTCACAATGAATCCGCTAATAATAGTAATAAAAACGGATTTTATTATTACAATACTTATTTTCAGTCCCAGTATCCTGTGTAAACGAATCGTTTGTAGGCCATTGTATTGTGAATAACACTGGCACGTCATAAGTTTCCAACAACTAGCTCATTACTACAAACAATGTGGTGGCTGGTGGCAAGTGAGCGTCAAAGCCTACACGCATATCAATGGAGCTCGGAGATATACTTCCGTCCAATGGGATTAGTTTTTCTATTTCTATGTAAATAAATTGAAATGGCTATGCATTGTTTTATCAGGTATGATCCTAACAGGATATCTACACTGAATACACTAACTTAGAAAATGAAGAGTGAAAGTGAGAATTTTGATTTGTACCTAGTATTATTGCATCCCCTGAACCCAGATGGCTATGGAGGATCATTTCATTAGAATGGGCCGAAT
Source organism: Hesperia meskei straton (assembly GCA_018248915.1). NCBI lineage: Eukaryota > Metazoa > Arthropoda > Insecta > Lepidoptera > Hesperiidae > Hesperia > Hesperia meskei. Next base: position 17,600 of record DWJQ01000102.1, on the reverse strand, counting down.
GGTGTCATGAAATTTTAAAAATATATTTTTTGGTTATATACTATCAGATAACAGCATCCAAGATTATGAGCACTAGACCGTGTCGAATCAATCAGTGTGATCCTGTTTTGAATATTTGAAATTGGCTGTGCCCGTTCGTGGGCAATAAACCAATACCTAATATAATTGAGAAAGGGTCGATCAGAGCTTTACGCATACATTCGATATATTTGGATCCATTAGTAAAAAACTTTTGTGGAATTTGGGATCAAGTAAACATAAAGGAAAAGGTATTGCAACGATTGTACAAGAATTACAAGAATGAGGTTTAAATAACCGTTAACGCAACATAAGTATATTTATTCTGCAATAATAATATAATTGTGACATCAACAAATTGCATATATTAGATAAGATAAGAAATCGCTAACAGATTACATAGCTTAGACTTTGTGGCAAACAAAATGGAATGCTACAAACACACAGAGATGGTTGTTTAATTCAATATAATTTATTTGTACTAATGTTTACTATACTTGTCGTGTATGCAATGATAATGTTTGATAGTTAAGTATGTTATAAAAGTAACAAATCAACTAGCGAAATATTCATAGGTGTTTTACGAACAAAATACCGTTCAAGCAGCACAGCGTTTTAAATGTGAACGTTTTTAGTTTGTGGTCAAACGAACCTAAATATTACCTTGGCTACCTATCTCAAATTTGTGCTCTAATTACAAAATGATTTTTGTCTCATAAAGTCATTACAGACTACTTTGAAATATAAGATCTCTTAAATAAATATTATATAAAATATATAATGTTAATTCAACATTGTGTAAAAAATGTTTCGTAAAGAAACGATGTGACAGCTGAGAGCGTAGAAATAGTTGCAAGACCAATTCCATTAGGACGACAACCCAACTGCATGTAGTGACTAGTCGGTACGAATAATAAAAATAAAAAAACTAGCTTATTCCATGCCAATAGGTACAAGTACGTTCCTACCCTCTTGGTAGAACCATAACCAAACACGATTCGAGTAGTTTTCCAACTATATTCCCCACAATCTTGTTTCATTCCTGATGCGGATGAAGTAGAAGACCTTTAAGTTATTAGTTTTTAGGAGATGACTCTAGCCCTCGACCAGCTTATGCTTACGATGAGATCTCTTACCGCCCTTTCAATTCATGTAAATTTGAGTTTTATTAATGGCTCCCCTTACAAAGGTTTTTAGCTGGTATAAGATCTCGAAAGTAGCGCCCCTCTAAAACAGTCCGTCAATGTCGACGTACCGCCCTAGGGTCGCGTCTATTGGCGCCCCTTGCCACCTGGACGTAGGAACGACCGCTCCTCTCGTCCCCACGTCCGATCATGCATTTTGTTTACTTCCATTAACAGAGATTTAGTTGAATCAGGACTTACGGCGGCAGAGCGAAAAATTACTATTGAGGATAATGTAAGGTACTTGTACCTACCTGTGTTGCGACCAACAGCTAAGTATTGTAATAATTCAATGGGAGGACAATGAAAATTTGTTCCACAACCGAGAACAAGCACCTAAATTGAATACGGTGGTTATTATTTAAAGTTTTATTGCATTCACGCTCATGATGAAACCGCGCCCGACCTCGACAGCCTCAATTACGACAATGAAGAGAGACCGTCGGGACAACTCATCGCAATTTAAAATATTTAAACGTCACAGCCTAAGCCGACCCGCATTAGTCACGATATTGTCTGGTTTTGATCAAATAACCCTGTTATAACAACCAATAAAAATATAAAATTATTGTACCTATACGTAAAACAAAATAATTAGATAACTAGGTAAATGATCAAGGTAAATTGAGGCAGAATTCATTGAAAACAATATCTAACCGATTGATGACTATCATAAGCATATTGGCAGTGTTTAATTTTTCGGCATTAATAAGAGGTACAAAACAAGAGGTACAAAATATTGATAATTCCATAGTTCTGGATATGAATCACACTATAAATCTCCCCATCTCCATAACATCGTTTACAGAAGGTTAATCTAATTACTTAGTGCAAAAAGGCTACCAAGTTCCGAAATTACCAAAGTCGGACTTTGCCGGATGTCCAATTAACACGAACAGCATTGATTATAAAATTGGGCATCTTCAACTCAGCATTTTGATTAGCAATTTTTTGGTTACTTTAAAGTTTGTGTTAAGTATTGTACGACCTAAAATAACCAAAAATTTTATCATCGTCAAATCATAATTAAATCGCAGAAACATAGTAACCCTTTACACGAATAAGATTTAGAAAGCACCGTACCAACCTTAATAATTTAATGATTATTAGTTAGTTTATGTGAAGAGGGTTAGGTTCCAATATCAATTTAATATTTTATTGTTAGTTTTAACATTAGGTATTTAATATTTACCATTCGGGCGATAATCTGTATGCGTCTTGATCCGCATTTTCTTTTCCCAATGTATCCTTTTTGAGAGTTCGATTTATTGACACACTACCCTAATCAGGCTTCTTCATCACATTCATAACACATCGATGATAAGAGGCTTTTCACATTTTGTTATCATACTTTTGTCAATTAGTCAGAAAGGATACAAGTTACTCAGAAAATTTCTTTAACAACCACTTTTCACATTGTTTTTGCACGTGACAAACACAAGTAAAGAAACTGAAACGTAAAACAAAACAATAACAACCCGTTTTTAATACTGGGTTTGATAGAGGTGTGTTAACTGCGTAGAGTAACGTATGATTTGACAGCTGCAAGCGCGTTATCCCTAATTCCCGAATCAAACATCGGGTGGCCGGTTCGGTTGAATGAGCGCTAGCCGAGTGAGCGGGACTTGACAGTGAAGTTAGATGCATGTGGCTAGTTCGGGGATCGTCGGGAACGAACGAGACGTAAATATAGAACGGGATAAATTAAACTATACCGCGACCACTACGCTTCGTGAATTTGATCATTTGCACCACTAATCACAAGAAATTTCGAAAATGTCAAACCCATTTATTAATGCACGCATTGTAAAATATATCAATACTTTCCATAATCAATGACGAGTGAAAAAACTTGAGCGATTTGAGCACGCAATGTTTTAACACTTTAATGATAATAGACTAAAGATTGCATATGCCAAATTCAATGAAACTAAACGCAATTAACAACACTGAAATATTTTTTTAATAAAATATAAAAATTAAAACTGACGTTGTTAATCGGATCACGACTATACCACCGCCGTGTAAAACGTCAAACGCGCAGGCGCAGTGCGCGTAACTGACTTACGCATGCGCGCCAACTTCACTCTAGTGAACGCTGTCAGTCAGTTTCTTGCGGCAAAACTTAATTTTGTAAAAGTACCTACCTACCCGTATCTAAAAGTAAATAAAAAATATGCAAATTCTGACCATATAACACAAAAAGAAAAGGTACTACATGCCGCTAGTTCTTCAAAGGTATGTAGTGCTATAATAAGTGCGATTGCAGAATCAATTCCTTATGCCTTAGTGTTTCTTACGCTTCAGTGAATTCCATATACTAATCACCTACATTCCTAAAAGAGATGTTTAGCTTAGCTCAAATATCTATCAAATATACTGCAAGACGAAATGGTTACTTGAAATTGCAACAATTTGCAACACTTGCTTACAATACAAGGCCGATTCTCACGACCAAAAACCTAACGGTATATTGAGCACAACTTAGCAATAAAAGAATAAAGTGAATGACCTCGCATAGTATGTTGTAAATAATGTAACACGATTTTTCGAAATGTGGTTTATTACACTTCTGAAGCATGTTATGTATGTCGGTAACTATTATTTATCAATCGTTTGTTATCAATTATTTTTCCATTATAAGTAGAATCAACGTCAACATCACGCACCTGATCTTCCAAATAAGAACCTTTAGCTTCGTGTTTAGGCTTGCATTTTACTTCAGTTGTTTCTTCAGCTCTTTATATGCACTCTCGACGAATAGTGTCGCTGCTATTAACATCATATCCAAAGCCAATTCATGTTGTGTTAAATAGGTCACCATAGTTCAATAGCACGGTTGATCTCCAAAGGTTATATTGATGGATATCATTAAAAATATTAATATATTACTATCATTTTTAATTAGTCGTTGATATCTTGCTAAAATAATGACAAAGTTGCGAAAGGACGTGCATGCATCTAAAATAAAATAGTTTTCAACCTTGATCTGAATAACACGTGTCATTTATATTAATAAAATATACTTTAAAAAAACTACAAGTATTAAGCAATTTTTTGTAATTTAAAAACAAAATGCTAAGGATATACATACATTTCACTTCCTGCATGCGTTAGATGCTCTTTAGTAGGTATTACTAGCGTCCTCTAGCGACATGCATCCGACACTACGATGCACATATCAGTTTGTTGTATGAAGCATTGTATTGTAGTTTGGATGATTCAAACATACCTATGAGTATTCTGTAACGAGTTTACAAAATACTCCGGCAGATGTCGCGTTACACATGCACAGATTTTCCTAGATGTATTAAACCTAACACCTACCTACCTAGTTATTGAACTTCTGAGTAACATGATATGGACATCAGTGACTTTCGTAAAATGACACTTGTATCACTGTTAAATAAGGTTATGAGGTCTGATGCACAAGATCTGAACAACAACTAGAGCATTTTCTTAACTACTGATGATCTTTTTGTGTAAGTAGAAGTCAAATATAGGTAACGTATTCTTAGAAACGAAGCTTCATCTTTAAAAGTGAAAGTGTGAATAACATCGAAAGACGTATTTTTCTTAATAGTTTCCCTAACACTACTTATTTTGACTTTGTTATCAATTTCAATTTTGTTTATTATTACTTATTAAGTACTTAGATATTGAATTAAAATTATGTACCTTTCTTTTTAGATCTTCTTTTCCTACGTTTGCGTACCCGGTCATCGTCTCTCGGCTGTTCCTTACTTGCATTGTAATAAGCACTTTTAGCAAATTCAATAACAGTCACAAAAATACACCACACTAAAGCAATCATTGTACTGTAAAAATTGTTAATCACCTCACTCTTAAGACTTTTTACTCTTTCTTATCTTCAGTTTACACACAAGCTTTTTGACGCGCACACAATTCCATTTTGATAACAAGTTCAAATTATTTCTACTGAAGTTAAATATAAGCCGCATGCCCTTAATACGACTTATAGAACACTGCACCTTTTGAATTGATCACTTTTAAGTGACATAAGTTTATCACCGGGTTATCATGAGGAGTCGCGATGGCAAAGTAGTGTAATAGTATGTATGCGTGAGACTGCGTGGATGCATCTCTTATGATACGACGCGGGAGCCTTGGTTACTAAATAAGGCTAAAAGCATTAACCACACGCGGTAAATACACAGAAATAGAGTAACACTAAGCAGGAAATTCCCACTACTGTATATATCATTCCCACTCATACAATTTGGGCCTATTTTAACGAACAAACGATTCACTATCGAAACAAGCGACTCTTTCGAAGGACGATTTAAAAATGCATGTCGTATCCTACAGTAAGGATAGGGCAGTGGATAAGTAGCGTTAACTCTAATGGGTAAGGTATAAACCGTAATGCTACGTGCTTTTGTTGCGTTGCTATCAGTCGACCGATATTAAATTTCATTAAATTGTTCTAGACATACATTACATGCATTATCGCTATGTGAAAGAACCCTTGTGTTGCTAAATCTTAAATTAATTATTGAAAGTTTACTAAAGGCAAAATTTATATAGTAGGTATTAAGCAATTTATTTCATAATAAGTACATAGGAATAATATTTTCATAAAATTTTTCATACATATTTCGATTTTGGTCGCATTGATTTACCTGTTGGGTTTCTATATATCAGAGTGCAATACGAACTTAGGAATCATGATTTTTCACGATCTTAGCCTTTCTAATTGCCAGAGGAACCCTGATTACAGGACAGTTTTGAATTATGATGATGATATTTACATTTGCAAACTTATTTATTCCCTAAATATTTCTGAATTATCGCTCACTGCTAAATACTTGTAAAAGATTTTAGTCCTTCTTAAGACTCTCTAGTCATTTACAAATTTTAATGTATAAAACTCTTGCGTTACTGAATGATTGACTGACAGACAACGCACAGACAAAACTACTGAACGGAAGAAGCTGAAATTTGGCATGTATGTCCCTTGAGGAGTGTAGGGGAGCACTAAGAGAGGATTTTTGGAAATTCCACATAGAGGGGTTAAATAGGGAGGTGAAGTTTAAACGAATTCCACGCAGGCGAAGCGTGCGGGCGGAAGCTAGTTTATGATAATTTGATATAATGGGAACGGATAATCTGAAATTTGTGAGTTACGTACCCGTTAACTCCTAAACTATAAAACAAAGTCCCCAAAAGTATATATGTAATTCTATTTGGATGCGGATGGATTTTTATGCGATTCACACCAATAGTACAGGGATTCGTGAGGAAGGTTTGGGTATACAATGTAAACAAATAAAAAATATCTTAAGAGATATCGTAAAAAAACACTCGCGGAAGTAAATAATACGATCGATAATAGGAGTTGCTGGATGCGGCCACTCACATACCGCCTCACTCTCTGTCGCTTTACTTAGTATTTTTGCTAACGTAAAAAGTTAAGTTTCCCGAACTTGCTAAGGCGGCTCCACAGGGTAGGAAATGTATAAAATATAACCGGTGTTAAAAATAATAATCATTGGTAAATTGTTATGTTAATTTAAACAAACAGTCCAAGGAATTTACTGAAATGACATAATTTAAGTTCATATACAGAAGGTAAATAAATTAAGTGCTAGTGGGCGTTTGCAATAATAAAACACAGAATCTATAAACTTTGTACGAATAGCATTAGCGTACTTGTTTACGTAGAAATAAGATTAAGTAATATGTTGTATTTATTATTTTTTCTTGTCCTTATACAACTATGTGTTTCTGTCATAGAATTTAGTAGATGACTGTTTTTAAAAACTTTGCCTATAATACCTAAGTTAGGTACTTGATGTTAGCACTTATTAGGTACCATCAGTCATATTGGAAGTGAAAACTTATATCCTTCATTCTCATATTATGCACACGCGACGCCACTGCATCGACTTGCATTCATCGTACCGGCCCGTGACATCCGCTGTATACTCCATTCAATATCTACACCTGACAGTTATAAGGGAATGAATTCGTAATGAATACTAAACAACTAAACACGTCTTCATAACTTTGTACGCGTTCACCCTTCACATTTCTACATGTGCCATTTTGTTCATCTTCGGCTACTAAACAGTTTCATGTACCTACAGCATAGTGTTAAATTATAAAATTTTCTCAACATAACAGTGTATTGTATTTAAAAACGTAATATAATTATTATTATCTCAACCAGTATGATCTACACAAAATATATAGCTAGTAGCTACACCATAATAAGTCCTCTAAAGGCCAAGCAACATAGCGTCTCCATTTAAGGGTGGTCGCACCAGCGACACCTATTATTAAAACAAGACCCAAAAAGCAACAAATGTTTGCTACTTGTCTATAGATTCACAACTAAACTCATTCTAGTAATAGTCATAATCAGTCTCCAGCCAAGGAATCAGTTCAATAATTAGCATCGTACAAGGAAATCTGTGATTTTCCTCAACAATGCAATATGTTTTTTCTTCAAAACAATTAATTTCCTCAATGACGCTATTGTACAAGTAACCTTATCTTTTAAAGCACTTTATTGCAGTAACGAACGGATTAGCCGGTTAATCTATAAAATGTCTAGACGAGACACGTTAGATACTCGTACGTGTCTCGTTTTACCTTTTTAGATTGATTGGAAAAAGCATACTTACTTAATATGGGGAAAGGTTTGTGCTTCTAAAATTTAAAAACAACTAGACTAATTAGGATAGGTCGTTGTTTGATTAAGTGAGTTAACTACCTATATTAAATTAGTCACTTTTAACATTTCCGTCCTGTTTGTAAAACATGCAACTCGTTTCTAAATTACATCTCAATTAAAATAATTCGCAGAAATCATATATGTAGGTATGTATGTATGTACACGAAAAGTACAAAGTAAGTTTTGAAGTTTAATAAAAAATGTGTCAAACTGTTTTCAGTTCATATTCTAAAGCAGTCTTCATAAAATTTCGTCGAGATAACCGAAAAACAAAAGATAAAGATAACACTCACCCAGCATTCTATTGACTTCCTTTTCAGTCATTGTCGTCTTCGATTTCTCTCATGGCGTATGAAAATCTGAAACAAACAGTTCATGTAATATTGTGCTCATTTTTTACTTACATAAGATGGTAGTCAAATCAACTGTAAAAAGTATTTACAGGTTTTTAACAGTTCATTGGCTATAAGAAAAATGTAGTGAAATACTGAAACTGAAGTGAAAATCTACACTTAAATAGGTTAGTGGAACCATAGATTATGGTGTCAAGTTGCTTTTACCTTGGTTTTAAGCCGCGATTACGCCAAGCACCACTGAATTTAACACACGAATAACTATCACAAACACTATATAAAAACCATAACATGTAAGATAACACTTCATAAACTTTTATTGTATAAAGATATAAGCATCGTAATTCACTGGGATTTTGTTTGGTTTTGGGTGTATACTGGGATATATTTTAAAGATTTTTTGGAACGTTGTAAAGGCATCTCGACGAGGGTTGAAAGGCGAATCGCGGAAATGCACGAAAACCTCCGATCGTACCCGAATGCAAATACCGCACAGAGTGGAACTCTGACTACATTAAATTTTAACTAGAATATTGAATACTCAGCTACTTCTACTTGTACTGAAAATGTTTCTAACAGAAAACCGAAGATAATTCTTGAATTACCAATTGAATTGGTATGGAAAAACACAAAATATTTTCATGGAAAACTACTGGAAGAATAATGGTGCAAAATATCCTACTACCCAGTGCGTATCTGTAGCACCCTGCAGTGAGGTCGTAGCCATGTTTTTCACGCATGCGCCCTAATTTTCTTACGTGAAGCAATCACTAAACGCGGTACGTATATAAGTATCTAATACTTATAGCGTGATATTGTGGTACATAGGGTTGCCAGCAAAAGACATTTTATCTACTCTGTAACCATTTAAAAAATCAAATTATTAATTCAAAATTAATCGATCATATTTTATGGGACATTAACAATTTATAGAAAAAGTTAAATCGTTAATAATGTAATTTTTACTATAGTAGTAGTAGAGTAGTGCGCAATGGAACGTTGGTGTCCTACTCACGGCGCATTGACTGTAGAAGGAGGATCAATATTGTGACGTCATGCCATTGAGAGACTGAACGGAAGACTGCACTCTACTTCTCTTCCTGATACGGAAATAGCTGCCACCACAGTATCATAACGACTTTATTTTCCTCACTTGTTCCCATATTGAGATTGTAATATATTGCTGGCATTGCGATAATACATCCGATGTAATGTATACGATAGTGGCTATAAATTATTGTAGTATCCACTCCGTCGGTACATTATGATAAAGGTTTACCTATATGTAATTAGGAAGTCCCATAACACTTAATAATTTTTACTGTACAGTCCCTTTATGTTTTGATAATGTAGTTAAGTAAGGTCTTGAATGTTAGGTATTAGTAGAGGTGATCTTTAAGACTCTACCACTTATTTAACTACACACTGCGTTCGTGTTCGATATGGAATTCGTTTTAATTGCTTCCCATACAAATACAAACATTCCGCTCAGGTGATTAAAATTCAATGGAAATTAACGGCAAGAATAATTGAAAGTGCCTTAATTATTGCTTTCAAGCTAAATTGAACTTTTATGTAGTGAGGAAATAAATTTGTTTTAGCGGAGAGTAGCACCTCCTTTTCTGAGGCGACTAAGGTATTGAGACAAATAAAATTAATGATTTTACAAAAGTCCACTACATTATCCTTTAATATCGAAAGGAAAGTGAGCATTGTGTAATGTAGAGCAAGTATCATTTTCACATCGGGTATTTCATAAGAATGATGAGTTATGATGATGTTGTATTATTTTGATTTTACAATATCTAATAATACGCTGTTGCCAAAATTCTAGTTCTGGGACTTGTTATCATTCTGCATGCCTAGTCTCTCTCTCTCTCTCTCTACCAATTATGAGTATGAAAGTTATAAAAGTTCACGGTAGTCATAGTATGATTGTGCATTTTAGCTGTCTGTCCCTTAAGAACATTTCCATTTCGACACTGGTCTCGTTACTAGCGTAATAACATTACTAATTTATTGTAATATAAATTGTCTGGCATACTTTGGCCTGCGATATGTCACCGAAGGTCGCCTACTTGCTCCGTAAGGAGTCTTGGTAATTCAATGATAATGAGGCCTATGTCACAGAGTATAAAGCACTACCAGGAATACAATGGAACCACATTATGCCATTTGCTCATGGGGATTGCAAACGGTGATGATTTTAATATATCATTATGAAATAATTATTTTATCACTTCATGTGCAAAAAAATTAATCTTTATTGCATAGTATTTTCTTTTAGATTTAGGTATATTTAGGGCCGATATAACACAAAAGGCTAAAAATAACAAATGAAGACTACAATTAAGGTTAATTAACTGAATCTACGATAGTTATTTTGCTATGTAATGCTAAGAGTAGATAGCCCGATCTTAGTTTCAACTACACATTACTTTTGACATTTTTTCAGACAGGTAGTTACTTTACTTTTGTTTATTAGTCTAGATTAGGTTAGAAATACCTTTTGATACGAATATTTGATACGCAAGATCTCTACCAATCTGCTCTCCACCACTTGTAGAGCTACTGCGTATAATACACACTGAATATTTGAACTTAAGAGAAACCAGGACACCCGTTTCCTTTGATTAGCTATTTTATATTTATTATTACAAATAATACAACATAACTTTAAGTTTTAAACTTTAAATACAAATTAGGAACTAATTCGATTTCGTTTGAACATGAAGTATTTACAGTCGGCACTTAAACGTTCTCTGGCAAAAATTTACATCACCGTGAAGGAATTTTAATGATTATGGACTTACCAAACGTCTGTGACGTCACATTTACTGAATAAAGAAAATTAACTGAATACGAAGTATGATTGTTGATGCGTTTTAAATGATTTTAAATGGAGACTCATCTACAAGGAATACATTGTTGTATACAATTTTGTTAGAACGCAACGAAGAACTTAAGAAGTAAGAATACCTTTTAATAATTACACTGCAACCAAAAATAATCAGGTCACTGACTTAGAAAACACAAAGGGTCAATTCGTCACACTCACAACCGCATTCACTTGCAGCATTTTTAAAATTGTCTGAATTTAACGTAAAACTGACTGTTTCCACGAGAATTTAGATCCGACTGAATTAAAAGGCGTTCTGTAAGACTGATAGACATTTCCTTTAGTTTCAGTGTAAAGAAAAACATAATACACTGTAGTTTTAGAAGCTAATACTTTATCAAGCTCCAGTCTTTACGAAATACGCTGGAAAACTGGAAACATGTTTTTTAAAAGCAGATAGCACATTATTAACACTATAATTGTTAATCTATTTCATTTACTTTTGTGAAAAATGAAACATTAGGTACTATTACGATTCCATTGTCCAATAAATAAGTTAACCGAATAATTTTTCAAGCTGTAAAAATGTGTCTTACAGCAAAATGTCTACAGTTAAAAAGGATACTATAATACATTCATAATAAATTGAATTTATTTATAGAATTTATTAAATTCTATAAAGATTTCATAAATGAATACTAGATAAAAATACATTATACGAATCATTGTTATGAGACGCGACAAAACAAATGCATCAAAATAATCAAAAATTTACACATTCGGTAACTGACGCACCAACTATTATTACATACGAAGTAGGAATCCAGATCATTATCAACGTAACTTCTTACTGAATAACGCTGAAGTGAGGTACTGAAGTGTGAAATAACGCACTACAATCAAATCCAGATGCGATAATTACGCGCGGCGTGCGTAACATTTGCGAGCGGCGCGTACCAACCGGCCGAGATTCTCAACTGTTTTATTTTAGACCTGCCTATACTTGCGGCCGTGAAAATAATGCTAAGGTGTATATGTACGTAGGTAGATTGCTCAAATCTGATGAGCAATTCGCAATGTCGTTCGTTGACTGCATTTATATGTGAGGGAGAATATTGATCATTATTTTAAACGTGATCTGTAGATTAGGTTAGATTAGGTTGACTTTATTCTTATCAGTTGCAAATGTGCTAGCGCTCTAACTCACGGAATACAGACACCAGGCAATACCTGTTTCCGAATGGCTAGAATCATATTATAAATGGGATCGGTTAGAGCTTTTAAAAGATTAAGACCGGTATAAACTCCATCCCTCCTGAAGTTTAGGTCGATCTAGTGATCTTATTAAATAGCACAGCAATCACCTGTTGGAGGTCATTGTGGTACTACTTGCTGTAATCTCGAAAGTGCACGTATCTAGAGTCAAACGGGACACGTCCTCAAGGTCTAGTTCTAAGGTCTAGACAAGAAGAGGCTTCTCGTTTACCTTTTGGCTGTTTTTAAGAAAGTATAGTTAAATACAAAGCAGCTAGTTCTGCTAGAAGTTATAGGAAGTATTTACAAATATGTAGCTTGTTTGAGACCGAAATTTGACTTGCTTGGGTTGCAGTGTCGAAGAACCAATAATAAACTGGTACCAAGAAATTACGTAGTTTGATCGGTAAAATGTAATTGATAATATTGGTATTATCGTTGTTCTCAAGTCCAAAGTGCGCATGGCTCGTTTGCTACGTGGTCGGTTTTTTCTTTTCTCTTCTATTTTCACAGTGGCTACCCACTTTAAGATGGCGTAAAAGTTTCCTACCCTTAACCGTTGAAGAGTTCCATTTTCAGGATTGTCTGGAGCCAGTCCTGAGCATGGTACTTGGCAATATTTGTCATTACGTATATTGCATCGTCATTGGTCCTTGGTCCCTCTACAATGTTTTTAAGTTAATCACCGTTATGTTGATAAAAATAGGTTGAAAGAGCTTTAATGTTGAGAAACGTTCATCTTTCATCATTTCTTCTCAACTATAGTACCTACAGTACTTCTTGGAAACGTTATTTAAGTAGAAGCAAAGCACTAGGTTTGTGTTTTCAAGCTCCATCATCAGACCTGCTCGGTGCTATCATTGTTATCGTTTTGTCATCTAATCTACACGCGCACATAGCTACTTACATACTGATAAAGAACTAGACTTGAATGATTTTTAAATTCTTCGATTAGTTTTTGCATTTCGATTTAGGTAATAAAAGTTTGCAAAAGAAAAATATCAGATATGTCGTTGACAAACTCCCCCATTTTGAATAAATACATGGCAAAATTTTATTTTTGTAAATTGAAAGAACTTTAACATGAAATAAATTAAACCTCGCCAACGCCACAAATACATAATACTACGAGTATGTATGCAATAAAGAGATTTTATTTATTGGAAAGATAAATAAACAATAATTGCACGACCTGTGTAGGTGCATTGCGTCCTTCTTATCCTTTTTCTTTGATTGACTTGATCCACAGTCTATATTACGAAATACAAGTAAAAACAAGGAACAAAATTTAACTTTATTTTATGGAAGTATATTTAGTAAGTCGGCGCGTAGATGTGTGATACTCATCACGTAGATACTCCGAGCAACATGACTAATGAAAAGATAAATGACGATTGTAATCGCCTCCAATCTAATTGTAACCTTAGGTAGTTATTTATGAGGAAAAACTATTATTAAGATTAACCTGAGCTTTATTATTTTAGAAAAGCTTTCAGATTTGGAAAGTCCTTCAGAAAATTTGAATTGATGTTATAACTCACTTATAACAGGTGAGGTAATATTTCTTTAAATCGACGATATTTGGTTTAAAATAACTAACTAACTATGGGGAATCACAAGTTACTTACATACAAATTTCCACGCTATGATTCGTGCCGATAACTGATAGCACGTCTTAGCATAGCAACAATCTGTGTTGATTGAGGCGTTACAGTATTTGAAACGGAGCCAAAATATTTTGTATAAGATATTATTAGTGATCAAGTCGTTAGCAAAAATGTGCCAATAACACCTTAAAAATAATAGAAAAATGGACCTACATACATAGAAGAATTTATCTATCGTCAGTGAATGTGTGATTTGTTCATGCAACGGTGCAATACTGGATCGGTCCGTACTGTCACTGCCAATTGGTGTAATCGGATCAAATTGGCCCGAGTAACCTTTAGTCGAGTCCACGCGCTCACAAGTATTATCCACAGTCAATATTTTGCAGTGCATTATTTACGAGTACGGCTCCTGGGTCATCAGTTAAGTCAGATATCTCTCTGTTTGGGTAGTCTCATTGTCTATTATCCAAACAGAAATATTATCTTATCGACACACTAGTGTAGGAAACGCGATACTGCATACACGCTTCATGGACGCTGAGATAGCTGTGATGTGAAATTTTGTATACCTCATATTATTTGTGACACGGATATGAATGTAATGGTTCTTCTTTACAATCGATAAATAATCAATAGATGAATGATAATATAATCGGTTAATGTTAAAATTAGAACAATGGGTGAAGGCACAGAATTTCAAGAATTACAAAAACTAAGGTTTGTTTTCATCATTTTCTTCTTACAATATTAAGGACCCAATTTTTTTTCATTTTGAAAACTACGGCACATTACGACAATATAACGGCAATATTGACAGTTAATATTTTTATCCCCTTTTTTCCTATTCCCAAAAATTTTAAACGACTTCAAAAAAAGAGATTCTAAAAGCAACTGCTTTTTTATTTTTCTATGTGTGTTACTTCATAACTTTGTTCTGGGTGAACCGATTTCCATAATTATTATTTTTATATTAAAAAGTATGTATGTAGTGCTTGCTGTTCGTCCGGTCTCATTCACATTTAAGCGATATCTGACGGGTACTTTTTGAGTTATCTCTTCTTATCAATTTTGTAGTCGGTTCTTTTTTGTAATGTTAATTATTGTTTAAGTATGTTGGGATAATAATACGAAACACCATGTATTTTGTCTTTCTACCTTGTCAACAGAGAGAGTTCCGAGCCCAAACCCGAGCACAAATGGCGGTTTATCCTGGAACCAGCCCTCGTGGGGGCTATGTTGGCCATAAACCTCGGCCAGACCTCGCTACAGAACCTGTACTTACGTACTGCGTGTACGGTGGATTTGAACTACCCGTTAGAGATCTGCGATCGCGGAGTCGGGGAAGAATTCAGAGCGGCTGAGGTGAGTGTCGTAATTAAGACCTCATCATTAAAAGGTTGATTTCTAAATATCTTGTGAATGTGAAAACGGCTTAAACCGATTGACAATCTGAATTTTGCGTAACTGTTAATGCCTATCTACTTTTACGTAATTATTTACCTAAAGCGTAAGAGTAATCTTAGGTTTAAAATGTAAATATTGCCAATAAAATCAAATCAAATAATTTAGCTTAACCCATACGGTTTAGAAATTTTATCGGTCATCGGTTTTTGACCTTTTTAAAAACTGAGCAAATTCCTAAACATATATAAATATTCGAAATTTAAAATACTTAGTACCTAGGTAGGTACATGTTGCACCACTTAGTTCACTGACCCTAACGACCGTTCTCAATATCTACTTATTTATCCAGCGATTGTGTAGTCATTGTAACTGTTGACAGTTGGATGTCAACAATCCTTTTCATGGTGGGCGAACAAACTCGACTCGGAAACGATTCGGCTTCGGCATCATCTACCCGTCGCGCCGCGCCGGTAATCCATCGGAAGCACTTTAACAGATAAGCTTTTCATCTTCGCCACTTCGACCTGAGTTACCCTATATATAAGTTTATGATCTGACTGTAACTAGATAACAAGTGCGTTAAGGGTATGATAGTAATAAGCGAGGGAGTAAGCAACCTTTAAGAACCTTAAGTGAAGGGCGTCGCTCGTCGCGTTGATGAGACGTAAGCGCGGTGACAACCCACGGTGTGTAAGCTTCTCAAAAAAGGTTATAATTTCAGTACACTAAAAACATCACGTCCAAATCCAAACACACGGTTTATTTAAAACAACAATAAATGTAAATTTAAAAAGTCCCGACAATCCTCTTGTTCTCATAATATTAGATATATATTACAGCTTATAATACTCATTATTCCATTTTAGGCCAATGATTTAATTGTGCGCTAAAAATGCCTTAAATCATTTACGAAAAGAGCTGATACTCTTGAAACTCCTGGCACTCCAATCGGATCATGCTAAAGACAGAAACAGAGACACACACAGACTTATAATTATAACATGCCTCCTTTTAAGTCAGTGGTTAAAAAATGATCGTAATAATGACTACGTTATATTCCGAAGATTAACAAACCCTAATGTGCAAATTTAACTTCTCTTTAATTCATTTATGTATGCGCATAATTTTAATACAAACATTAGTCACCGCCTAATATGTTTGATACTGTCAAGTCTCTGTTTAATTACTTTTGATATCAAAAACAGTATGTTTTATAACAGTATAAATAATTTAGAGTTCAAATTAAGTATATTAAGTTTCTCTATCTCTATATCTTCATTATACTTTTACTTTCTAAAATCTGTATGTCCTATAATGTAATAAATAACTGACATGATTACTTAATTTGTTATGTTTCAAGTAAATACACGTTTAGTTCTCACTAGTATAGGTAATGTAACTCTGTTCTATTATCTTTATGCGCAATTAAATTTGTGCAGAATCTACACTGCAAACAACTATAGATTGTAATAACATAGAATGTAACTTGTATATTCAGTACTAGTAAATCCGTCCTCGCTTCGCTTCGGGAAACCAGTCCCTTCAAAAATATCTATAAATTTTAACAAATTATGTTATTCTGATGTCTAAGCTATATTACTGCAAAGTTTCATGAAAATAAAATCGGCCCATAAACGACGAAATAATCGCTGAACGTACATAAAAAAAGCATATATACGGTCGAATTGAGATCCTCCTTCTTTTTTGAAGTCGGTTAAAAAGTATAACATGTCTTGCCATTTCTTTTTAATGTAAAACGAATATTGAAAACTGCGTTGATAATTTTTTTGTTCATTTTATTTCTCAATTTTGATTTTACTCCATTTAATATACTAAAAACTCTTTCTACCTTCGCGTTTGAACAAGGTAGCAATAACATTGTAAAAGCAAAATCACAATATAGTAAGTGTTGGAATGGATTAATGTTTGTTGCACCTTCAGATTTCTTACCTCTGACCAAAATTTTATAGTTCGTTACTAGAACACTAGAACTAAATTCTTGATTTTTTTTCAACTATTTTTCCCGTTAAAAAATCCGTTAACCGTCAAAATATATTTTCTCCCGTTATGACCTGACCCTAATCCATTAATATTGTAAAGATGGTAAAGATGGCGGCCGTTGGCGTAAATGTTGTTTTTCTTGTCAATTCGGCCTAGATTAAAAGAGTAGCAACAAAAATTGCGAATTGCAGAATACAATTCACGTCAATTGTTAAAAACGACTAACATTGAACGGAA
>DWJQ01000101.1:0-18819 GCA_018248915.1 Hesperia meskei straton | reverse complement strand
TACCACCTCATCCTTCAGTAAGAAAAAAAATGTTTTCAATAATGGCGTTGAAAATTTTTTTTTACTTGTAATTCATTTATTCATAAATACAATTATTTACATTTACGTGTCATAAAATTATGAAAATAAGAAAATAAAAAACACATTAGAAAATTTTGAAAAATAGGTAGATTTGAGGCTTAGGTTGGTAGACAGGTAGACTGAGGGCAAAGTTGGTAGATCTACCTAAAAGTTGGTAGATGTGGCAACACTGAATTGAGCGACGAAGTTATGGAACAAGCTTATGTTCCAAGTTTAAAAGTAAGTTATAAGTACGAAGCTGTACCAACTAGAAGTTGGTATGAGTGTTGTAGGCGATGCTTAAATAGGTGGGTACAACAAATATGTATTTTGTATTCTATCTATCTATACCTACCTCAAGTAAATACTATGAAATAAAATATTTTTTTAACTGATTTCGAAGAAGGAGTTTCTCAATATGTTATAGCTGTATGTATCTCTTTCTGTATAAATCTAACATCATTACTTTTCATTGAACCGATTTTGATATTTTTTTCATCTTCAAAGGGGGTAAACTAAAGGATTTAAGTTTGTCGAGTATGAAATTCAGTTAAAATATATCCAAGCGGGTGAAGCCGCGGGTAACAGCTAGTAAGTTATAAAAATGGCGGAATTATTATGTACTGAAGCTGCCTTCCAAAGATAGAGATAGTAATTTAAGTTAGGAATGTTAGTATCAATCGGTTACTCGGTAGATAGGTATCCAATTTAACTGATTAAATAACTATGTGAATATTAAGCCTATTAGAATTCCCAGCGCGGCGTAAATCTGGTCTCAGAGTGTTTGTGTGTTTGTTTATCTTTGTGTGGTGTTATGCCCATAGCTTCCACGACACGGGTTTTCGTAGTGTGGGGTTTTGAGGGTTATATTATTTATTTTAAGATATTCGTAGGCTGTTTTCAAGCAAGGCTTACGATTCTTACGATACGGACAGCGAAGTCTCAGTAATAGGGTTCCGTTTTACCCTTTGGGTACGAAACCCTAAAAATATTCGTCTGTCACTTGTCCGTCGTCTAGCGCATGCTACGGAATTGAACCTTAACGTACAATCGAGAATGATGATGGGCTAATTCGTTTTAAGGTAGGTAAGTATCTTCTTACCGTAAGAGATGTCGGGCACGGATCAAATAAAATAAAAAGATATGCGGTATCAAAAGAAAACAGCTGCTGAAATTGAAAAGCCTCGTAATAAAGTTGCTTTGAATCATTCATTGTTGTTAGAAGATATTTTTCCTAAATGGCTGTTGTAATTACAATATTACAGGGGAAGAAACAAAATAAACATAGATTGGGTACGGTGAAAATCTTAAGATGTTTTTATGTATTTATTTTTATTAGTAGGTTTTTATTTTTATTGTTTATTGTTTAATTGGTTAGGTATGTCCGCTTGATGTTTTTTTAAGGAATGAGGGACAACATGAATCATTTTAGGAAAAGAGAGGGTCAAGAGGTCGCGGCAAATATGCCTGGTACTAACTGCTTAGTTCCACTTCTGTAGTGTTTGGTGGTAGGCCTGAAGCCCGTCTGATGTCCATGGGCTGTGACCACTACTTTTAGGTGTCTTTTCTGCTTGCTTTGGCTATTACAATAAAACAGGATGACTTTGTGCCAACATTGACAATATTATAATATTGGTGTTTTCAAGTCAGTAAAGAATAGGCTTGTACTAGGTTAGTACACTTTACCACGACTAGGTACATCACCAATTTAACAATTTACAATCAGGTGGGATTGTAATCAATCATTAAATTTTGATAAATAAATAAAAAAATCTAATATTTGTTATGTAATGCAGAATGCCACTGAGCTTTTTTCCTTTGTCAGTAGCAAACAAATTTTTACGTATTCTCTATATTAGCGATTTAATGTCGCGAGTAATCTGACTTACCTCTAGGCAGTATCTCTAATCTGCAAAATGGGTCGGACAGGCCCGTCATATCCATTCCCATTAGACCTCTCGCCCGGAGGACAGTGACAGCCAACGAAGACGTTCCGTTGTCGTATGCTAGTTTGATTTCTAACGTCCCAAAACCAGCATCGGGAATAGTCGGAGGTCGTTCCACTTGCGTAGTAGCTTTTGGTTCTTTCCTGATACTCCGTAGGCTGTATGCGCTTCCTTTGCTGTTCGTTCGTTTCAAATTGGCAAACGACCGTTGGTTCAGGCTGTCGGTCCTGTTGAGACTCAGTCCGCTCACTCCATGCGATAGTAAGTCTGTCTCGCTCCAGTCGTAGTGGGTCTCCTGTGGTCAAGGAAAGTATAGATCAGTACGAGTAAAGGTTAGTGGAGTTGGTGTTGCTTGGTTTATTACACAGGATACATAAAATATCTGCAACTTCATTCAGAAATAGGGCCTCATTTGTTTGTTAAAATTTTTGCAACTTTATCCAAAAATAGGGCCTTATTTGTTCGTTACAGATTTTATTTCTCATAGTAAGTCATTTCATCTAGGGGCAGGTTATGTTTTTGGTCTGAACGTTTAGTTAGGATAAATTTCGTCTTTACATCACAAAATATTACTTAAGTATAAGAATCGAGAATTTCAAATCGACAGAATTGCTAATTTGTGAGATAAAAGGAAATTATAACAAAATTTTGTACCATTCATTAATTCCATCCTAAAGCTTTTTAGAAGTTTTGTTTTGTTACTGTTTATTAATATATCTAGTCAAGTGCCTTACACCTATTACGAGACGTACTGCTCAATGCCTACTATTAATTACCTAATCTGTGACGTAGATATTGTATTACGTTTTATTGTACAAAACGTGGAACTATAAATACAGCGCCTAAGTCCTCAATTGCCGACATTATTAGCGTAATTACTGTCACTGCAGGATCCAATAAAACCAATTAGGTCGAAGAAGTAACTGGCCTATCTCGGAAAATAAGGGTCGGTTTCCACCAAGCGGAGAAGAGAGATGAGTGAAGAGTTTATCACATTTACACCGATTTAATAAAAGGAGGAGGTTCTCCATTCGACTATCTTACCTCATCTGTGTTCCACTGTATTTATTTAGGTATGTGTGTTACCTCATAACTTCACAAGATGAGCCGATTTTGATCATTCCTTTTGTATTCGTAAAACTGGTACTTGTGTGGTCCCATTTTTGAGCGTTGCCTAATGAGTCTTTTAGTTATCCTTAATAATGTGCATCTTGCATAATGTGCATATTGCATCGATGATGTTTTTATCTATTTATACTTTTATTTATGTTGAAGTTAGATAAGTATAGTTAAAGTTTTTGCTTTCAGTTTCAAGTTTACGCTCCCTCGAGCAAAGCTGTGCTATCTCAGGGTGAGTAGGCCTGCAGCATAGTGTCGAATATCGTTATTTGGATTTATTTATAATTGATGGAATTATTGTAGTGTTGTTATTGTAGCTATTTTTAGTTATTTGAGAAATATTGTTATTAACAAGGCAGGACACGTTGAAGTCATTAATTACCACGGCTTGTGTCGTTAGCTTTAGAGAAGCGACGTGATATCTTATTGGGAAACAAGTTGCACTGTAATGTTAAAATCTTATTACAGAGACGAATGCTCTCGATGTGGGAGCGCCTTAAGACTAGTGCGCCGGTATCTTAAATACCTGGGGATTATCGTGGACAGTCGTCGAAATGGTACTATTGAAAGTATATTTAGACTGTGCTATTAGATAGGTAACCATTTAAACTTTGACGATTGTGTCGTGGGCGCCATGGACAACTCACAAGACAAAGACTCACATCCAGACCAAG
Source organism: Hesperia meskei straton (assembly GCA_018248915.1). Lineage (NCBI taxonomy): Eukaryota > Metazoa > Arthropoda > Insecta > Lepidoptera > Hesperiidae > Hesperia > Hesperia meskei. The sequence continues at coordinate 15,020 of DWJQ01000101.1, read as the reverse complement.
AACGAAAATTTAATCATTCAATTTGCCTTCTTGGGAATCACGCCCGGGATCCTTTAAACGGTGATCTGGGGTAACCATTCAGCCATACGGTATCTGAGAGCCGACACTACCTTTAATATTTTAATCAAATCATCAATATCATATCAATAATGAAAACTCAAATGAAAGTAAATTACTCCAGTAGCATATTATAAGCACATTGCAAGCATACCTATTTCCATTTGCGACGCTATTTCTTAAACAAATACTACCATCCCCACGGATACGAGAAGTGACCTCAATTAACCCCATAAATCAATAGCACGAGATCTATTAGAAATGTTTTTCGCTTACATACCTATACTTGTATCATGGTATGACGTAGGTACTAGCGATTCACATAACTAAGCTCTTTGTGTTCTGAAATAATTGGACAAAACTTCAGTTTTAGAAATATCGGCTTGCGCATCCATGCTTCTTTGTAAATACATGGTCGACAAACCGCCTCTCGTCTATGGGACTAAGGTCATTAAAATAGGCTAAAACTATCAAAAACGGCAACTGCTGTTTGTAATTCGAGATTTCGCTTATTTACATGAAAACGGTCGAATACCGAGCGTAGAGCGGGATTTAAGTTATATTGTAGAGTCACTGTTTGATATACCTAATAGGTATATAAATATTTTTGTGCTTTGCTTTTGGGTGCAAAACATCGTTCTTTTGATGTTTAGACAGTATGTGGAATTTAAAATAGATTAGTTAAATGAAAAAGTAGAAGTAGAAGTTACTCATAGAAGCATGGTGCCCCATTTGTACATACAGTAATGTACCCAATATGTATAGGAATAATGTAAGTAATGGAGAAAGGTAAAAAGCTATAAAACGTTTAAATAAACAAGGATCAAGGAAGACGCATGACGAATGAATGACACATTTACGAGTAATTTATGAAGATGGCAAACGGTCGAAGCCCGTAATGGAAGTCAAATGTTTCCTTCATTAAAAAAGGTCCTTCCGGTCAGGGTATGTGAAAGTTGTTCATACTTATAAAATATTTTTCTTTTCATATTATCCTATGTAGATACGTTATGTATCTATACTAATAATATAAAGCCGAAGCGTTTGTTTGTTTGAATGCGCTAATATCAGGAATTACACCGGTTCGAATTGAAATATTGTTCTTGTGTTGATTAATTAATTTTTATTGAGGAAGGCTTTATAGGAGCGAAGCAACATTTTCCAGAAGCGAAGCGCGGGCATCTATCTACCTACTAGTCACTACATAGTACATATGTATATTATTATAAAAACAAAAAACCCGACTGCTTACAAAAGAACTCAAACGAAAAAAACAAGTGTCACAATATCAACATAAAATACTTCATGGTGCTGCAGGCGGGGACAATAAAAAACAATACTGCTACCTACGGGTAAAAAAAGATTTATCAAAAGTACTACGTTAATATTTTTATGGCTGTTTCAATTTGTGCTCTTGTTCCCACTAATATCAAAAACCCTTAAATGATTTGATTATTTCTAGGAAAATGACTATTAAAAAATATTTGTTGGTGATAAAAGGGTGAAAATTTAGGGTTGAATTTATTTTTTAATGCATAAAATAATGTAGAAAAAAAATTGTGTCCAAAAATTAAGAAAAAAAATGTTAAAGGTGAACAACTCTTATCACTTAGGGGTATACAAAATTTCATTACAATCGGTCTAGCCGTTTCGGAGGAGTAGGTATGGTAACTAACATTGTGACACGAGAATTTTATACCTATATAAGATTTCAACGTGTCTACTAAGAAAAAAGATAATAGTAATTTAATTATAAGCGTAAACACTTTCTAGTACCGGGTGCTAAGGTTCCTGACGTTCCTGGAAGCAAAGCGAGAGCAGTTACCGGTATCACACAAGAATTTAATGATGACTATATAATTTTAATGACGCTACTTTATTATATCACAACTTTAAACGCTTAATAAACGCCATTGGATTCAGAAGAAAATTAACTTGCAGCTGTAGTGGTGGAACCGGTGCTTTAATGAAATTATACCCTGAAATCGGCACTTGGATTTAATCTAAAGAACTACTATATAATACATAATATGAAGTGCTCATAGTCCGGCGGCTTGCGTCGATCCTTAGGCCCCGAGCACAAGGCGTTTTTTTAACGCGCAGTCGACGCGCGTTTCAGGAACCAGGTGATCAATCGAGTTAAGTAAAACCGGGCACGGTTTGTAGTTGGGTAGGTGACACCGCTGTTGGCAAAATTTCCTGAGCGCTTCCGTGCTTTGGATGACTCTGAAAGCCGTCGATCTTGGTTGGTATTATTACTTTTGTTGGCTATTAACCCCTCCACCAATTCGTATGGAACAGAGTGCTATCGTGTGCTCTAGACTCTAGACCTTCTTGATATCGCTAAGTGAATAGTTTAAATCTGTAGAGAAATAAATATCTCGATTACCTAATCATAAATAACGACTTCTTATTTTCAACATAATAGCTATTCAGTTACGAGTATATAAACTGCTATGGCATATATTAAATCTACTTTGGCATGCAATTATATCCGCTAAGGTAGTATGAAACGCGATACTCCGGATGTGTGGATTCTCGATGCATTTCCTGTCAAACGAGCTCCCATTCTCGCGGCCAAGCTGCCAGCTTAACTTTTTTACGATTGCGATCTCTAATATTATGCCGTGAGATGAATCTTTGAAAGTGGGGTACTTAAAAGCCATTCGAATGGCACCTGGTTACAAAAGAGGAATATTTTCTTTATTGAATATTAAGTGCTATGATGTAAAATACCTGAAATCATCTGTGATTGATTGCTGACAAATGAAGAAAGAAGAGGAAATAGAAAATGAAATACTGACTCTTAAGCCCCACTTAACGACAAATTCTGATACAAACAAGTCTGTGAAATAGCTTGTAGTATTAAAGTATCTGGGATTCGAATTGGAACTTCTGTGCGAAACCAACGTTTAAACTTTAAACCATCAGGCTGTCACAGCGTATTCATTTAGTAGTTATCTTAATTGTGATTGCCATAAATACGAGTATTCATTTTATTCAAATGAAACAGTACTTTCGCTTTCGAAATGAAACCGGTGTCTGGGTAAATTAATATAAAGTTTATTAATAAAACAACGCAGCTTAATTGAGACTTAACAAAGAAGCCGAGCGGAGTTTGTCAGGTATAAGTTTGGCAAAACTTTGGAATTTAACTTCTGTGTGTGTGTTGGTTAATATCTTTCAGTATTTTGGCTTCGAATCATTTACGACCGACTACGAGGTTACGTAGTTTCCTCAATTCTAAGAATTGTTTAGGTCTAGGGCATACTCCACCATGCGGCTACAGCACGATTTAGTGGAGGGTTAGGACATAAGGGTCTAAAAATTTTTACTGCTCGAATGCCTCTGATAAGGTTTACCGTCTACTGTCAGTGATAACAATCGGGATCAACGGCTCTACATGTCCTTCGAAAAATAGGAGCGCTTAAGAAATTTTGCGACTAGCGATCACCCATCCAACTACTTAGGGTTGAGACAATCCGCTAGGTAGATATTTAATATATAGTTAACAATCGATTTAAGTGAGGTAGCAAGGACATTATTCTCCTGTGTTATTTCTACGTGACTTGCTTAAGAAACATCTGGTATGCACTTTTTTGTTTAAATAGTTCTACGAGTCTATAATAGCCGCAAGTCGGTAATGTAACAAACACATAGGTATGGGTAATTTGTAATTTCATTAATTCTGTTTTCATTCTTGAATGGTAGCGCCTAGGTGATGACTGCGATTTCTCTGATGTCTTTGGGCTTCCCTTACTAATAACAAAGAGATGGCTCTTTTTTGACCAATATATGTACTTATATAGAATTCTGGGATTTTTTCCTACTACAACTGTAATAACGCTCACTCATTAAAATTTCCGCCTTGCTGGGATCACACTTAAGACAGTTCGACCGGCAGTTCAGCATTTTACCTAACTGCACCATGCGTCGAACATTTAAACAATGCAAAATGCCCCACTTATGATTATAATCCATTGGTCTTACATTAGGAATCCGTTCGCAGTAGGTAACTCACATTACGAGAAACCGCTATTCTCATAATTGACTGAACTCACTCGACCGTAACTAGCGCACGTACAGAAAACCAAATAAGGCTCAGAAAAATGTTTAACAATAAATAAACCGGCAAAAAGCGCATAGAACAGGACTTCGTGCAGGTAAATGCGGACGCAACCGGTCCTGAGGCTTGTATTAACGGAAATTGCTTACCAAATTACGACCAGTCGTGCTGAGATTTAATTTCGACTTTAATTCTATGTGTTTACGTCATATTTTCGATGCTCCAAAAATATCCCAATCGTTTCTCGTGACCACATTACCGAAGCGCATTTTAATGGAGTTAAACATGCATCTTGTGAAGTGGCGAGCTTGATATCTCAAAGGAATATGATGAGTAGTGAAATTTTTCAAGCACTCAAAAGATTTCATATCTAATCTTTAGACGCACACAGCCTTGAGAAAACAGCTTTGCTTTTAGGTCATATTTTAGAGCATATTTTATCCTCGAGTAACGGAAACAGAATACCTATTATTACGGCACTAATAAATTCATTGCCTTATTCAAAAGGCGGTATTAGCCTTCAACATTGACCGAACGAACAAGGGGGCCTGAGTTCAAATTCAACAAGCACCTAGACTTTTCAAAAATTACGGAGACTTCTACATAATGTTTTCAAAGGTTTGAAGTACCTATGTACCTATGTTAATTTGAACGCGGTCATAGTAGTGGAATATGGGCTGTACTACCCACATCGTGAGATGAGACGCCCCCTCTCATCAATAAATAAACAAATAAATAAACGCTTCACACTCATAGCCCCACACTAGGATTTATTTATTTATTTTTATTTATATGATCTTTAATATACCAAACCAGTAATATGGTACAAAAGGTGGACTTAATGCTAAAAGCATTCTCTGCCAGTCGACTTTTGGAACAAACAGAGAACATCGAAGGCGGTACGAATAGGATTCCCTGTATCGTGGGTGCCATGGACAACATACAAGACATGGAATCGAACCCAGGACCCTCGGAACAACGATCCGGCGTGTTAACCATTGCGCCACCCGGGTCGTCAATGGGACATACATATATGGATGTTTAGATCGGGGGGTATTTAAAATTTATAATCATGAGCATTTTTCATTGTAACATTATTTAGAAGGAGGTGATCTATTTTTAGCTCTTCAAACCAACTAGAGCTAAAGTTTATATAGCCGTTAAGGAGTGGCTAAAAGTTGATTGTCACTCCGACGGCGAACTACATAAAACTTCGACTCCGAGTTATATTTGAAACAGCTACGTCGCTATTCCTAAAGACCAACTTCGTAATGGTTGTACCTATTTATTTATTTACCAACAGCATTTAAAAATCCCATTTATATACATAAGTTGAATAATTATATTAATACTACTATATGGAATTTGTGATGGAATTTTAACACAATTTAGATAGAAAGTGTCTTTTGGAAAAAATGGTTGTATTTTGAAGACAGACTACAGACGACAGCAGCTACTTATACATTTGTAGTATGTCAGCAATGCGCGTCTTAACAAAGACATCATTATTTAAGTGTTGCGAAGGACGAAAATGGCGAATACCTTTATAAGTTACATTAATCATAGAGAGAAGTGTGAACCTCCCTAATCTATCAAGGTGGGTAGCAGATTCTGTTACCAACAATATCTCGCTTTCGTTTAAACAAAATAAATCATTGTGACAGTTATTTATCACGTGATTTAGGAGCTCGCATACACCTGTTACAAACTCAGAAAGTGTTAAAGCATCAGTTCAGAGTTCTAAATTTTAACGGAGAAGTATGAAACTAATGAACAAAACGCAAATTTAATTATGTAATGAAGTCAATGTTTATTTTCCTTTTCACCAACGAACAAACCGACGTACCAACGTTCGGCAAGTATGCATTTTTTCATCCAGAACATTTCACGAGTACGAACACGCTTTGCTTCGTCTTTTATGCATAAGAACCTCCAAGGGCTGGAATAAGTTAGGTAGGTACCTTAAATATCAACAGAGAATAGGTTTTTTCTAAGTTAGCACTCCTAAACATCTAAACATCTAAAGGATACGTTGCCAACTAGCCTCTTAACTTAACCATCAGGTGAGAAGTAGTCAAACACTAAGTTATACTAAGCTACTAAGCTAAAACATTGCAGAAAAGAAATAATATAGGTACCTTGTAATAAAGACGCAAGTACCAAAAAAACTGTGCTACTACAAACAACTAAGATTATTCACAATGGAGTCGATAGTAAATTCATCTAATTTATCTTCAGTCGTCGTACATCTTGTTTTACACTCAGAAGCATCGCCATTTGGCTGTGCCGGGTAGTAAATTAGATCGGAATTCGATTTCCCTCCCCTTGTGCACAGTGATAGCAAGCAGCGTGAGACCCAAACGACCGGTAACGAGGTTACAGCTACTGGATTTCCGGAACCTTGCGAACTGACTACGATGTGGCGGAAACCCAAATAGGTTTACACGGGAAAATGACCACACCATTATCGTATCAAAGATGCGTTTTGGCGTTTACGAACACGTGTCTTACGTCTACTTATTCTTAAATTCAAGTCACTAGCCAACCTAGGAAGCACTTCGCAAAGGTAAAAGAAAAGGTTTCTATTACCTTTGTATATCATACTCATTCTAAAATCAACGTAATGGTTTTTACCGAAACAGGTAGCAGTCGGAGATCCAGAAAATCCGGAACGGAACCCTGCTTCTTTTTTACTGGCAACGAGTCGGTGACACATTTCTGTGATAAAAATATCCCATAAAACTTTATTAGCTCTATGTTCTACATTGTTAAGATTCCCGAGTTTACGGCATTTATCAAACCGAAAGGCAAAATGTACGGCAGTTTTTCGTAGACCTGATCCTCGAAATTACAGTTTATGTAGTGGTAAAAACCAAACCATTTATCCTCATTTCTAACTATAAATGACAAATAGGTCCTTGGACTTACATAAACGGCCTATTTGTGACAAAAACCAACGCTAAGAAATTGGTGACATGCCGCTTTGCGAAGACAAAAGACCCTAAGACCTTTTCATTCGGCTCTGTGGAGTTTTTGCGGATAATTACACCACGTTTTCGTTTTCAGATTGAATCGTTACAATTTTTTGAGAGAATGCTTGGTAGCTTTCAGTGATGAAATACTAAAAGACTGTAACAATGAACTCTATGAGTTCTAAAGGACAAAAGCTATTGTGGCTGCAGCTCCGCTTCTTTTTTTTAAAAAACAATGGAGGGAGATGCAAGTGTCGAGCTTTTTGTAAATTAACCCCATTTCGGGCTATTTTATCGCCACGTTTTTTCCTTTTATATCGACAAGATTTACAGACCTTTTCAAATGGTTATATTCCAGCAACTGTAGAAGCTCTGGTTATTTGCGTTGGCATCAGGTGAATGGAGAACGTTTGAAAAAATATTAGTAAGAGAATAAAACTGGATAGCGCAGCTGCCATCGAAATGAAGTTTCCAAACTAAAGTACGAAAATGGGTCACATCAAGTTGTTTTATTTTAACTTGAACATTGGAAATAGGTACCTACGTACAATTGGAACACATCAAATAGGACAATAGAATATCGTTATGTTTTGACCTACTCACATCTGAAAGGCCACTTATAAAACAACTTTCATTTTTTATTCAAGCGTCACTTTGTAGTTGCGCGCTTTCAGCAAAATTGTATCTAATATGTATCAAAGAATACAATAAGCAATTCAGAGACCTTTGGGTAACTTGACTTGAGCAATAAAACTTATTTTCATTTCGAAGCAGAGGTAAACCCAAAAATAAATTTTAACTTGTTTTCGTAAAGAGCGCGCGGGGAGAATATTAACTGATTAGGTTCTGGTTCCGTGTGAGAGCGAGCTGTGAAATAACTAAATTTACGGATAAAGTTAAACAGAATGTAGAATTGTCTGGGTACCTACTGATTTCAGCTGAACAAGCCCGCGAAGTTTCTGAATTCATTCGCTTGGGTTCAGTGGGAATCCCTTGGTACTTTTAATTAAAACTTCATTTTGTCTCGCCGTCTTTATAAAATCCGTCATCAAGCTCATGTCAGGACTGTAACTTCGGTTTTAAATGTGTTTTTAGGAGCTCACATGTCACATGTACAACAGCGATTTAATATCTGGATTCTGAATTTAATTCAAGGCGCAATATCACGTTACTGAAAAGTGGTTTCGACCCATAAATGGCCCAATACAAAGCATGGGTCTCTTCATAGCTGAAGGCGCCTAGAAAGGCCTCCAGCACGCTCCAGTGTGGGTTATTGGCCAAATCAAATATTGGAAGTTCGAAGAACTTCAACACGGCTTAACTGCTTGGTAACGATATTAACCGAAATTTACAACTTCACGTGCCACGTAGTCACGAAATTGCCGTTAATGGTCACCTATTCACCCGCCAACTGCGCTCGGACTTAACCTGTCTTGACTCAGTAGACTATTTGAAATGACATCATAAGAATAGTTACCACATACCATCGAAATACGAATTGTTATCATACTAATTTGTTTACCTTGAAATATTGAACATTTTCTTTCCTCATTGTACTCCAAGCAGATTTAACGAAAAGTCCCTTATTGTACATATTTTGGTCTTGATCTTCTATTTTTTTTAACGTACCATCAGTTTGTACTCACAGTATCATGTCCCTTAGCGAATAAATAATAAATTACTCAGTACATTTTGTTTGGGCATTATTATATTTTGTTTATCGTGTGTAACTATATCTTGTCGCCATGAGAAACCCTATAAGAGGTTCCCTCGAAAAGGATATCCCTTACCTGTTATTTAATTACCCTTATTAATGGCGTGTATCAATGGCTCTTCCTATTTTCGTGCGTTAGTAGTAGTGCGTTTATGTTATTACATTTTACTTTATAAAGTTACGCAACACCGATCGTCTTTCGTCCAGTAATTAAGAGTTTTTGAAGCGATGGCGTAAATTGACTTTTCAAAAGCGTTTGTAAAAAAACCTACTTCGAATAAAATATTCATTTATCATTTATTATATAGGTCATGCGTTTACCATTATTACATTATTGTTTGGTTGAAATGATTCCCCTTGATGATGAATGATGACCTTTTTGCTTCAGGAACGCCAAACTCTAAAGCCAGCAAAACCCTTCGGTTAGCATTGATCCTGTATTTCATCTTTCCGTATGAGCCTTCTAATGGGTGTATCCAATCAAAGGAACTTGAATTTTTTGCACAAAATACTATGAATACAAAAGATTTGGACTGTATTTTACTATGACAAACATAAACAAATGCAGTTTTTGCTTCATAGTAAAGGAGTTGCGTTTTATTTATTCGCCGCGGGCGTTAGAAATATGTAGATAAGAAAGTGTGATCGATGGCGTGGTAGTGGACTTTGAGACAGTGATAGATAGGTCTTGCTCGATTTGTAAATTTTTAAGGTTAAAATAAAGTAGATGTACTTATAATTTTTAATCTATGTTAAATGTGAGTAATAAAAATCTGTTATACAGGGGTTAGATTTTTTTTTCAAAAAAAACTTTGTTGAATTACGAAATTGAAATAGAGATATTAAAAATAGTAGATATTGAAAGAAAAGATATAAACTAGTTAAATAGGAATGTATCAAATACAGGTTCACGCATAGATTTAGCATACCTACATTGTCCCTTGGGTTCACTAGAATAATTTACAGTATCTTTGGTAATGAAACAATGTTTTGTAGATCTATATTTAGTATTAGAAGGAGAGAGAGTTAGTAGTTGAAAGCGTCATACCGTCTTATGCAAGTGTGTACACGAATCCTTCCTTATGTGCTTGATGAGTGTTGAGAGGAATAACTAAATAAATAAAAATACAACCCGTTGCCTCCCAAAAAGAGCTAAGTACATAATAAATATTTTACCCACTACATTGCTAAAATACCCACCTCCCTTGTACGCCATAATCATGAGGCAGCGTAACAAAATTATTATAATACCTGCCCAACTTCGTAATTACTACGTCTTAATATTTTCTCGTAAATAATATATTAAACAAAGCCGATTGCATAATGAGCTTCATAGAACAAAGACAATGGGGCTACCCGATATCTTGCGATGACGTAATTAATAAAGCTTAGCGAGTTTCCCGTGAACAACATAAATAATGGGCGATTATTAAACTGGGTCGCCATAATCAATGCATCGGCGATCTTAATGTGATTATGCAAACACCTGTTCCACCCTTAAAATAATAAGATTCAGTCGCAAGTCGCGGGGTTTCCCTTCGTAACTCGAGCGTGACGACTCCTTAACCCACACTTGACTTGTAAAGGGTCTTCGAAGCAAGAATCCGTCGCTATAGAATGCTTCATAACATTTTCTAATCCCAATTCCCTCGATTGAAGCTTTTTGAGGGTGATTCATCGGGTTTTCACTGTGACCTGTATACTTACTCGTTATGACTGTATCTATGGCATCGACTGTATCGATTATTTATTGGCTATGCCACCCACTTACCGCCGCATTGGAATCAGTTTTAAGAAGGATATTTTTTATAAAGTTTTAATGTGTAACATTTTCTTTGCTGAGGATGAGTGACTAACTTACTAGTCTTTTATCAGCAGAGAAGATAAAATTTATCGGAAAATTTCCTTTATTATAAAAAATGAAAAATTGTGTTCCATCAATAACGCTTTAATTTCTTCTCTGGAATTTCCGGAAAATATCGTAGTTTAAAACGTTTCACAAGTGTAATATACAGTTATTATAATTATACTTAACAAGCGCAAACTTGCATAGATAAAAAAAACCAGAACAAACAATAACAATTAGAAGTACAAGGTAATTTCTTGCAGTAGACCGAGGATACGTTCTGGCAGCGGCCCTGAATGCGGCGCTAGTTATTTTTAACGAGAATAGCACCCAAGACGGGGTGCAATGAGACTGTACGACATGCAAAGCAGATGGCTTTGTACGTTAAAGGAGCTGTAATTAATGGGAGCTGTGTTCTCAAAACCACATACTGCAGCAACATAGTTGAGCCATAGACGTAAGAAAAAAAAGATCTCTGGTGAGCATGACATGAGATAGCACGAGAAGTTGCAACTGTATGTGGCACTGGAATCACTTGTTTGGCAAAGTTTGCTCTCATACAAAAAAACCGTCACGCAATACATAATAGAAGATAGTAGTTACTATTGTGATTTTTTTATTGTTTGATACCTGGCGAGAACATGAAGTTTTGCCGTGCACCATGGTACTTGGTACTATTTCTACAATGTTATTATTATTTTAATAGCATTTGTTTTCCGGATAGTAAGAATTTGAGGCGGTTATACAGTTTTAGAGGCATCTGGGATCGAATTAGCGAGAACTACATACTATTAATGTTAACTGGACTTTTACTAACAACAACTAACAGGACTAACTTTGATAAACAGATTTTGCGCAAGTCCTCACACTTATAAATAAAGTAACCAACTAGTATTGTAACACACATTGCTACCTACATAGTTCCTAATTGAGTCTTGTTCTAGAACGGTTCACAGTACTCATGGGCGACAGCGGAAGGGTGGCTTGCCCGCTCGTTTACTACTTTAATTCCATAAAAAGAGGATATCTGTACGCGTTGTAGGTACTCTTCTACCTCTGAGTTGAGCAGAGATATCCTAGTGGTTTTATATCGCATGGGTCCTAAGTTTAAAGTTGTTTTTCAAAGTTGCGTGTTAGAGTTTAATTAACATGTATCGGTAAGGTGAACATCGTGAGAAAATATTCTTAACTGATCGTTCTTTGCATAATGTTTAAAGATCTGTGAAGTCTGCTAATTTATAACTGACCAGCCTGGTATTCAGCCTTATATTTTGACAGAATATATTTATAAGCAGTTGTGATAAAAGGAGTATAAGACTATTTCAATGTGCTTTATATTATACTGACTCAATGATTGATGAGCTATAGAGGGTTGCGGAAAATGCTGTTTTCTAAAGGCTTTAAGTAATGAGACTGCGGCCAATTTCGAAAGGACTTATATGTCCAGGACTTAACCTACACACCCTGATGAATTGATAGATATGTAGGTATGTTTAACCGAAACGACCCTGCCTAAAAGGTTTGTTTGGTTTGGGCATATTTATGTCGAAATAGAAAATGAAAAATATATTTGGACGAAATAAGTTGACAAGTTGCATCGATAAGTCAATTAAAATAACGTACCTAGCGATCTCATTAGTGTCAATGTCTCAAATTTGATCTTGCCAATGTTGATGTTCTATTGAAAATAAAACTCTGATAACGTATTCTTAACTTTGTTATGTTTCGCATAACATAAGGAATGCCGCTTATGTCGCTTATGCCATTATTGTCCCTCTGTTAATACAATTACTCTCGTACATTTACGTAGTCTTAAGTTTGTATGAGGTTTAAACTTGATAAGAAACTTATTCGCATCATCCGAGGTCAAGTGTGAGAGTAGTTATACCTACCGTTGCACACCAATCCCAAACAATAAACGTGAGTTTCTATCGAAGGTTTAGAGGTAAGAATCGCTAGGTTACTTGTAAACTTCAGATTCCATAGCGGCGTCGATAGTATCACTACACTATTTTATACGAATAACGTGAAAAATTATATGAAACGTAAAATGCGTAGGGACACCACTGTGATGTGCGGACACCATAGAGATATTACACTAGAGTGGGTGAGCCATACGGCTGCCCATACATTGCAATCGCCCCCGGTTAGAAAGAGAAACAACGATAACGGTAATTACCTATCTCTCTCAGATCCCAATGAGCCAGAAAGAGAAACATGATTACTAAAGATTTCGTCTCTTTTTATCCTAGGTACGCTCTGAAGCCTCGCCTGAAAGAGAAAGGTGATTACTAAAGATTTCGTCTCTTTTTATCCGAGGTAGGTAGGTACGCTCTGAAGCCTGGCTTCTGCCCTCAAGTGTAATATCTCTATGACGTACACCCTAACTCTATGCGTACACCCGCTGAGCGCGTTCGCGTTCCAGTAATCGATCACAACGCTTGAAACATATCACAAACTATTCCACTAGGACATTATGAGCGTTGCTGAGGTTTGGTAGCGATGATGACATCATCATTTTCGATCACAAGTTGTGGGTGCTGTCATATTTTCTTTCAAACGCTCTTTTCAAACATGTCTGAGGGAGGGCATCGCAAATCATATCCTACTTCCTACTAATATTATAAATGCGAAAGTTTGTAAGGATGTGATTTGAGTGTGTGTGTTTGTTACTCTTTTACGCAAAAACTACTGAACGGATTTGCATGAAACTTTGCAGTAATATTCACCAATCCGCATTGGAGCAACGTGGTGGAGAATGCTCTAGGCCTCTTCAGTAATGAGGAGATGAGAGACCCGTGCTCAGTAGTGGGCCATTAGTGGGTTGTAGCTTAACTCTTAGCTTGCAGTAATATACCTTAGACATCGGAATAACATAATTTGTAAAAAATTGTAGAGATTTTTGAAGTCCTGGTTCCCTAAATGCTGAATTTCTAAAATGCTAAAATTCTGTTATTTTAATTGAAAAATATGACACGGACATGTTGTACGTAGATATTTGTATGCAATATGAACATAGTTGACTCATACTAATACATATTTGAAATGGTCGTCATAGCTTAGCACATGGGAAATTAAATTAAACCACCATCTTTGTGTCTGTTAGATTTTATTAATTTTATTATACATCATTTATAAGTAGTTTTCCTTGTGGTCCTCCAATAAATTGGCCATTTGAATAAATTAGTCGACCTCTTAAATATGTTTGAATTACTTTTCCCGTCAGCACGCGGTCCATGTAGGGGCTTATCTAAAAAAATGTAATAATAGTACAAGTTATAAAAATAATGTTAAAATCACTTACCTATGATATTTAAATGACAATCAATCGAAAAAGAGGAGCAGTGCATTGAACGATAAACACTAAAAGTTGATAATGGAAAACACTGAGAAATAATAAAAGTTTTTTTTAAGTTCTGGTTTGCAACTAAACCGTGGTTATTTGCATTTCAATATCGTTAACAACGTTAGCAAATTATTTTATTATACTTTAACGTAACCGTTACCTTGTTTTTGTAGTGAATTATTTCAGGCGTGACGATAAACGATGCGTCTGGATCGAAAAAGATAAGGTCGGCATCAAGGCCTTTTCTAATAGCGCCTTTCTGTTTATCTAGGCCAGCTAGTCGGGCAGGCCCAGCCGATATGTAATGAGTCAATGTTTCTAGACCGAGCCCTCGGGCTTTTGCTTCCGTCCAGAATAATGAGATCCCTGGAAGTTACAGAATGGATGAGATAACCAAGCCAAGAGTTGTGATGTAGATTTTATATTACCTATTATAGTTTAGGCTCTCAGCTGTCTCTAAAATTCAGATAGGATAAGATATTGCTGGCGGCAACAACTATCTTGTTGTCGTAGTGCTGATATCTGCTCAAACAGATATCAGAGATTGTTGAACGTGTGTGTCAAGTAGCTTGCTTTATGTACCTTTCTGTCGTGGCCACATCGTAGATTTGCTAACTTCATGAAATGCTTGAGTATTTCATGAAATGGTCGTATCTCATGAAATGGTCAACTCAGTTTGGCCGAATCGTAAAAACGCGGAATATAGGGCATAATTTCGAACCGTAACGTCTCCAGGGCGTTGCGGAAGGTGCAGCCCCTTCGCGCTTGCGTACCAAAGCACAGACACCCACGCTCGCCTAAGCAGCTTCGACTTCGGGGGCTGCCCTTCGCTCCGCGCCTCCGGGTTCTAAAAAACACTCTAGGGGTAGGGCATACAAGACTAAGTGGAGTAAGGGTAGGCTAATTCGGTTTTGTAACCAATTCGACCTACCTACGCCATTCATTGTTTTATATCCAAAACCAACTCAAGTTTTATGCATCCGTTCAATGTTACTCGTTTTTAACAATTGACGTGAATT
>DWJQ01000100.1:0-18846 GCA_018248915.1 Hesperia meskei straton | reverse complement strand
GTCTCAGTCTCGACCTACAGTACATGCCGAAGAGACCGAGACACTTGTCGCGGTCTCTGGTCTCAGTCTCCCGTCTCCGTCGCGGCGCGAACCGCCACCTTTAGTATTGAAAGCTAAAATGCTACCTTGGTCTAATTCGTTTAATTTTTTTAATTAAATATTTTAAACTATTAGATTTTGTGTATTTAATTGATTTATCTACCATACTTACTGATCATAAATAATACCATCAAAAATAACTCCACCTATCGTTTGTTGAACGTTAGGTCTTACTTTACCGAAAAGAAATAGTGATTTCATATTTCATCAAGAATTTTGACCAGCCCCAAACTCAAATGAACTTAAAAACTTGGCTTTCTGAATAACTAACGAAAGCATTTTTTTAACTACCATTTTCTTAAGTTTTTTGTTCCGAATGGAAAGTTTATAAACTAGATGTTGTAGGTACCAGCTGACCCCAAAACCTGAAAGTCAGGGATTTTCAATAAATCGACAAATATCGAAAACATAATTAAGAATAAATAGAAGTTTGTTTTACTAGATTCTTATTGGTCGCGAAACTTGTTTTACTCACAATATATTTTTCATCTTCATCGTAGGAAATTTAATATTCATAGTGCATCAATTTTGTTAATGCGATGTTCGTTTAGAATATACATGTATTTTTTAATTATGACATCCAGTATTATTAATGTGCACAGGAACCCGTGTCAAATTTTACATTTTGTATCTTATCAGAAGTCAATTCAACTAAATTCTCATATTTGTTACTTCCTCAATACGGATTCTATTGTTTGGTAATTATTTAATTTAAATTTATGTTAATATAAGAAGAACTTTGGGTAATAATATCCCAACCTTCGATTGACCTCTCGTCTCAACTGCAACAAACCGATTTTCTGCATAAAATATACGACATTCTTACCTTACGATTAGTTTTTTCAACTTCGGAATCGTGTCTCATTGCCGTGTTATCGACACAATTGTATGTTCTGAGCTATTTTGGTATTTGTTTTGACATAATTATAGGTTTCCAAACACATTTAATGTGGTCACAGATAAATTTACACACTGTTGGTTTTAGGCCGAAATTTATTAGTTTCTCGATCCAGTTGTATTAGCTAATATCTATCGATTTCGCGTTTCGTGACTACCGCTCTTGCAACGCCAGATATCTTGATTGAAAATTTAAATTCGATAGAGCTCTTGGTTTGGTCTTTGTTTTCAGTGTGGCGGTGTGATTATTGGTAATTTGGTTATCCGTATTAAAATTTTCTTAACTTTATAATTTAACTTCCACTGAGATTGGCGTTCCCGGGAAACAATTGCTTTCCTCAAAGTAGAAGGCGTAGCTCTACCTACCGTGTAGTCCATTTCATTAAAATTTTCCGAAAGCAAGACTGGCCTAGCCCTGAATATCCATCATTCTTTTATCTTTAAAGAACAAGCGCACTATTACATATTACACTTTAACATCTTTGTCTTACAACTCTTAAAATGTTTACGTATACTGATGGCAGATAATTTAAAGGCAGTTTAAGAAATAAACAAAAATAAGAATACGAGATTATATTATAACTTACGTCAAGTTGCACTTGTCAATTCAGTAAGACCTCATTATGCATGTTCATTAATGATATAACCATTGATTGAAAAACGCATTGAAAACAAGTACCGCCTCGCATTGCCAATAGGCGCACAATCTCGAACAACCAGATGCTTATCGTATCGGAACGTGTCATATGTCCCGAAGAGATCAGCTGATTGATACGAGTGTCGTATTACGGTTGGTTGTAGGTTCTTGGAGTACTTTCACTTCGCCCGAGGGACAACATGACTAAGAGCATCCTGCTATCCCGCTTCTATTCCGGAAGTTTTATGTTTTGCAGTATCACAGTGTAGTGTTCGTGAATTTATTGGCTGAATATTTTGTTGGCGGTTTGAACTTGGAACACTTGACCAAAAAAGACGTATGGCGTAGATACCGCTACTGGGGATATTATGGCGTGAACGCAAAGAAGGAGGACCTTAAAAAGTATTTTCTAGGAAGTATGTAGATAATAGGAGGACCAACGTGTACTGTGAGAGGCGCCAGGAGCCGGCTGCAGCTAGGTACTACCCTCTTGTTTTAGTCAGTCACCAAACAAATTGTCATATCTTGACTTGGAGCTGGAGAGCCATTAAATTCTTTCTTATTTTTTCCTTTTCCTTTCCTTGCACGGCAATGCAAGGCGAAGATTTTGATGATAGTAATGTCCACCGGTGACTTACCATTAGGTGACCGATCTAGTCGTTTTACCCGTTGTGTGAGGGAACTGATAAATATATCCTATTACTTTCCAGTGGTTGCAGTTATTTTTGTAAAAATATGTGGAAGGTATAAAATTGTTGCATTTTAAAAACACCTTTTAGAGCGAACTACGATTTTGAAACACAAAATTTCTTGACCCGTGGTTCTGGCAGCCAATGAAACGATGTAAAATTAAGTTATCAGATCAACCATGTTTGTTGAACGCGTGACTGATTCTGATTATATTTAGTCAAACGGAAAAATTCCTCATACATTTCCACATAGTCAAGGAAAAACAGATGACGACGTATGACCTCTATTGATTACACGTTTTCCTCGACGCGCATACCTTTCTAGAATTCTAGTTTGTCTCTAGGTATAAAAGCATTATTACCAACCTTCCGTTGATATAACCCGCAGTCAGATTAATTCATATGATAATTACTGTAGGTAGGCAACAATATAATCTGGTCTTATTTTTGAATAGCTAGTACATTTTCATAGCTAGTACAGTAGTGGAAGGTACAATTTGTGAGTTGTCATTACTTTCTTCGTTCTTAAGTTGTGGCTTTGGTGTTTCTGTTTCTAGCGCATGATCTTGATGTTAAATAGAATTATTAATGGCCCATCAAAACATAATTACTGTATCGCGTGGTAACCTCTTCAATGTGGTGACGTTGTTATTATGTAGTTTAATAATGAATGGTTACGCGATCGCTCTTGATTGTATTTGTTTTATTTTTTCATTATTTTATTTATTTGGGTAGGTGTTCTTTTTACATTTAACTGCGTGCTGATTCATCGTGTCAAAAATAGTTCGTAATCCGTTAGAGTCATGATAGAAAAAGTTGATTGCACAATAGTATAGGATTTCATAGCTCTGCAGGCGCTGCGTTGGCCTGTATCTTACTCTAATCGTCTTTTAGCAAGAATGTAATTGTTATTGTTACAATTTCCAAATAATTCGATTATTAATGTTGTTTTAATTATGGGGCTATTCGATCACTTAACAATACACTTTTATTTAACAATGTCACGAGTAGAATGATAATTAATCAAGGATGTCATCAGAGCTTATTACTACGCGATGAATGAGATACCATCAGTAATTACTCAAATATTTCAACCAAAATAAAAGTCGTAGACTCGAGTGACTTTATTCACAGCATTGTCGGCGTGCACCGAGTGTCATCGGCCAGTTCCTGTGCTGTGGACCAGTTCACGATATTGGAAAGCCGTCGTGGGGCCGATGGCGGTCAATTGATACATATTTATTGTGATTTGTGAGATATGCACCGTCGCGACAGGTGCGTTCGTTGGGCTCGGTTTTGCAGTCGAAATCGACATTCTTTTAAGGTGTTGGTTGAATGTGTTGTTTTACACCTTTGATGCGATTTTAAGAGCTTTTTTATTTTCAGAATCCGGATGAGTACTTACTCGTCTTATGGTGTAACAAATGTTTAATTATCACGAGTTTTAAGAGTAATAAGACAACACAGTGAATGAAATGCTTATATTATGCCGTCATTATCATTTTGAAAAGCATCCTGATGTTGCAAAATCTGGAATGATTGCATTGGCTTCGACGATTGGACCTTTTTCAGTGCAAATAGGTACAAGTAATAAACCTTTATGGTGACACGTGGTATAAACAGGCACAGGAAACATTTTAATAAGGTTCCAATTTTTACGTTTTTGGTATGGAACCTTGAAAATTAACTAATTTAGTAAAACTCATTTTACGTTTACATGAGAGCGTAAATACACAATGTATATTTTATTTCAGGTAACTTTAATTGAATATTACTCAATTGTTATTACGAATCATGTTTATTTTATGAAACGCATCTCAATTTAACTTTTCTTTATTTTAACTGTAAATGACTGCACACTGGGACCATTAATATTCACGTTAAGACTAATGATATGATGGCAGTTCAAGCATATGGCAACGAACATTTGACCTTTATTAACACCAATTATGGCTTGCATCTATGGTCTATGGTGTGATTGACGGGTGCTGTGACATGGCTTTTGAACTTATTGTGTTCACATAAATTATAGTAATTAAATGCAAACAGATTCTAGTTTTGCAGATTGTGTAATGTTACTACTATATTTGTTATGTGCTGTTAGATATTATTATAATTGTGTAGTTTATAATCAGAACGGTTTATTTGGGTGGATGTAAATAATATTTTTATACGATACGTAACAGTTCCTCCAATGATCTGTTACCGAAATCTAAATGTAATCTGACAATAAAAACTAAAATGCTCAAGATGCTGACTTTTTACAATAATCGCAATTCATTTTCATTATGAATAGATTCGAAATGGATGTAAAATAGAACATAAATTGAAACTGATTTTATGAATAAAGTATTATTGAATATTGTTTTGTTACTAGTACTTTTGGTTCATGTAATGATAATAGAGTCTAAGGTTATACGGAATATGATTTTATTGTATCCCATACTAATACCACCTTGCCGTCCATGTCATTAAGGTCCATTAGAGATTGACGGCAAGGATTTGAATTGCCCTAAGTAAATTTTGCTTGCAAGCTAAATTGAACTGTGAGTACACGGAATAAATTTGTTTTTAGCCGGGAGTGGCAATTCTGAATTCCAGGTATAGTTTCTATAGTTACGGAGGCGGATGAAATATCGTGCGGATGCAGGTTGCGACCCAAATTTGGGTTGCGGTTTACAATTTTATCCGATTGCTGTTATATCTTAGATTAGTTTAACTCGATTAGAAGTGCGCTATGAAATAATTCTAAAATGCTTTGTCACGCTTTAATAGATTTGATCAATATTATTAGATTTATATAAACCACAAAGTAAAATGTACAATTGTTGTGTTTTTTAATGAGGCTAACCGCTCAGAGAATTAGGCAACTGATGGCGCAATGGACGCGCGAAATAATTTTTAGTACTGATAACCGTTAGGAGAACAGGTCATCGAATGGAGAGCATGTCTTGGATTATGAAGAATACCACTTCCCCTCACAATGTGGACAAATTTCCTAAAGAATAGAGCTCAGGATCGAGTAAGGATAGTGTCCCTGTCTATGATGAATATCTTATTATTAGTGCTAAAATAAAATGGTGGGTTAGAACCGTCAAATTCACTAAAATCGTAAAAAATCGCCATGTAACTAAATTCATGAAAATATTACGTAGGACAGTTAAAATATTTTGATGTCTCATTAAACTTTATATGAAATAAAACAACTTTCAATTCAAACCAAAACAACCCTTGATCGAATGTAAACATAACGATAATTGTTAATGAAATTAGTGCGACAGAGACAATAGGTCCCGATAAGGGCGCGGAAACAATTAGGTAATTACAGGACAAGCGACCAGACGGTCGTCGGCTCTGATTGGGACGAATGGCCCGCGCCGGCGCCCTGACACACGCCACACGCCACTAATAACAGTATTTAAATATTATTTCATAAGTAAACGATTCGAAGTCGTAGCAACAAAATTAAACAGTGAATTTTTTGATGATAGTGAAACTGAAGTGGATAATAACAGTGCTGGGAAGTGTAAAAGTGATGTGCTCCCAAAATGTTCGGAAAGAAAAAAAGCAAAGCAAACACTTTGAAGAGGAGAAAGTCTTCCATTGTTAAGCAAAAAGTAAGTTTTTATAGCAAAATTTAAAGTTTTTATTTGATGGTAAAAAATAAAAATACAATTGAAGTTTTATTTCAGTTAAGAAACGGTAGCGATTTTTTGATTCTCGTTTATGTGCCTACACAATATTCGGTTAGTGCGTCATATAAAATAATACTTGTTTTAAGTCGTTTTAATAATAAGGAATTCTCATCAATAAAAGTGTCTATATCGTTAGCTTAGGAATACAGAACTATTCTTAATTAACTGTACTTATAACAAGTTTGAAGCTCACGTCGTACAGCTAGAATATAGAGTATAGAGAGAGAGGGTAATAGAGTGAGACCTCGAGCAATATAATAAATAATCAAAATCATTCAATATAAATGAATTAGGAAATTTAAAATAATTAATTTATAAATAACGTTATAATATGCATTCCTTTATCCAAAACAAAATAAAACTTTTCCAAGTACTCAGTATTTGAAGATCCTCGCGTGAACAAATACACTTAGCTTCTCGGAACGTCTAGCCGCTCCATGCCCCTTTTGAACTCCCTCTGACGCATTGTTTGATTAACAGCATGCTTTTCACTGGAAACTTCACCTTTTTTGTTAATTAACGACGCAGTTACAGTATTGTTTACATTACTTTTAACTGCATCACATAATTTAGGTTTTATGTTCCTTTCAAGAAGAACCATAACGGCATGTCTGTTGCACAAATTAAATCAATTTGTGTCCAAAACGGGACGAGTTTGTCTTTTTTAACGTCTCGTTAGGTTCGTTCCTCGTAAATGTTGTTGTTTGGGATAATAAAGTGACTTATGTGAGTTATGATCATAAATAAGTTCGTTCAGTGGACCGGAGCGTGGGTGAAGTCATCGACGGAAATACTGAAGTCTCTTGTTATGATGCTGAAGGGTTGTAGGGTTGACAGGGAGGTGCTTTGTATAAAGACTCAAGAACACCTGTCGTGATGTTTGGGGAAATGCTTTGTAAAGTTGGCTCGTAAAGTTGTGACTGTCTGAAGTGTTCTTCAAATTCTATTATACTAAAATTGATGGAATCCGGAACTGACTTTTTTAACATAAGTTAATCCTCAACAACGCTTCATCACAATATAAATTATTAGTTAAAATTTCTAGTAAACTAGTCACGTGATGCATGTGTGGGAGCTTTTTCTATTTTGTAGTTTTAAAACTAGGAGAAGACGCTTTAAAGCTAGGAGTACTTTTAGGTATTTCAACTACATGCTACTGTACATCGACAGTTGACACAAGCTTTACTTGTTGTCACTTTGTAACTAAGAACTTAATCTTTTGCTTTACTATCAGGACATACATTGTAAAATGACGCATGCATAAAAAAAACAAAATAGCGTGCTTGTGAGTATCGAGTAGACGAGCAACGTTATTTAAAATGGTCACATCGGACCATAGAGAGACGTTTACATTATATATGCATCACGGAACCATTTGTGGACTGAAATAGAAGACTACTCTTTATTCGAAATAGGTACAGTCTATTTACACGATTCTAGACTGTTCAGACATCAAGTAAGAAAAGATCCCTATCGTAGTTCACAACGACTGTTGGATTTAAATTCCATGATATCAAACTTAAATATTAAGCACGAGTTTGAATCATTGACTTTGATTCGGGCATAAATGGAACCTGGAGAAGTTATTAAATCAACGAACGCTGTACCTTGCAACGTTACTTAAACAGTAATATGTTTAATCTTTCTTTGTCAATTTGCTTATGAACATAATAACATATTCCATTGTTCACTGCACAAATATTTTTCATCATTGTTCATGACCTCGACGCTGTTTGCATTTCCATCGAGTGTTTGATAAATCTTGTGTACTCTCGCTGATATGTCGGAAATTATTTTGTTGGTGCAATATTTGCCAATCGTTTTAAGATTTGTGTTGTGTCAAGGATAATTTTATTTATATTGTATTCCAATATTAGAACAACAGGATAATTTAATTGAATAGCGACATTTCCTGTAAACAATAAACCAACTATGGATTATTAAGTTAAAATTTAATAATTATTCATAATGGAATAAGCTTCTGAATCGCTTAGAAATCTCGGAAAAAATAAAGGTGCTTGTCGAATATTTGAGGCATTATTCTCGATAATAAAGATGCACATTCAATGCATGAGTGGCAACCCTGTAGAAACTGATGAATGACTTTAAAAGACATATGACATTTGAGTGGCGCCCTCTGACTCATAGGATAGGTACTTTTAAAAGAATACGATGCTACAGATTAAAGTTGTATTTTGAGAAATTAAAAATTTCAACTTAATAATATATCTTGAGATCTAATTGACTCAAATCTCTAAAAATATATACATATATTTTATTAACTTGACGTGTTGAAAAATAAAGTCAACTGACAATGAGCAAATCAAGTTAGAAAATCTTTCTTTTAATACTCTTAAAGGTAAAGTATAAATAATTCATAAGTGTAGGTAATGTTTTAGAGAATAAAGATTGTTATTACAGAATCATAATTGTCAGCTTTCACACTTCGTAATTGCTAAAGTGGGCCGATAAAGTGTCAACGTGATAAAATATCAATCTCATAATTATTTTAAAACCGGTCAAGTCAGTGTCGGGTTCCCATACTACGGTTTTACACGTAACAAGAAATATCTGTCTTTTCACGAAGGGGTTGCCTTTGGTCCTTCAATGGCCACGCCACCTTTTTAACTGACTTCAAAAATAGGAGGTTCTCAATTCGACTATATTTTTTAAGTGCGTTATCACATATTTTTATCCTAGGTAAACCAATTTTGTCAGTTGTGTTTTACTTATCATGTGCTTCCTTCTTAATTTGAGTGACTTTTTACTTCATATCGCTAATATGAACGAGTTATATTTGTTATTCACATTAAATCACGTTTGACAGAAAGTCATACAGACCTGTTGGATTCTAAGCGATTTACTTTTTATCTGGTTTACGGAACCATGAGAACTTGGTCATCAATAACAGTGGGTTTTTACAACCTCAACCTATAGGTATGTATAAATACTCATGCCCTAATTACCTACTTTTGTACTTGAAGTGACATGTTAAAAAAAACAGATAAATATCGATGAAAGTAAACAAAATTGGCTACAAAAACTTAATTTGGTAAATTACCCAGTAAAGTAAATTAAGATAAAGTTATCAGCCCAGTATCACTACGGTAGTTTAAAGTGAAATTTATTACCAATTACGGAATGACGAAAGTAAATACGTAGGTCCAAGTTAGAATTGATAATAACGTACCATCAAGATATCACAGACGAAATAAAAACAATTAAAGAAAGCGAAGTGGCGATCGCACGTGACGCAATAATTAAATTGTAATTAGTTACCAATATTGGTCACAGTCTCGCTTAATTCACGGCGTTGATTGCACATTCTTTTTTTAAATGGCTTTTTCTGTCTTTCCGTCTGCGTCAGTCAGCGTTTCCTTATTGACTCGGTCTACCTCGACGTGCCCTTATAGGGACTTTGGGGCCACGCTGTTGTCAGCGTAGTTCAACATAGCAATTTAAATTAAGATTCTCACCGCTTCGGGCACATTCGTTTTCAATTGTTCCAAACTCTGGCTCGATGAGATATTTCAAACAGACACACTGAGTCAGCGATAAGTACCGAATTTTGAATACATAAGACATATTTCTTGACTCGAAATTAATTAGAAGGTAACTTGTTAAAGACTTAGGTAACGAATGGATTATGAGATCCTTTTATTGCAAGCCCTTTTACCTATAAATAAATCGTTTGTAGATAAAACTTTTTCCGTTCGATATGATGAAAATCGAGTCATGTCTTGCAAAGAAGCCGTAAAATAGCAATTTTATTCATTGGATGCCGTCCATTCCATATTAAATTGAGTAACAATTTGTTCGCAACCGTGAAATCTGATTCACTAAGTTGATTATAACAATGTAACCACATTATATTTAAACATTGATATTACTGTGACGAATAACGTCAACAATGTTGTTTATATCCTTTTAGGATTTAAGCCCACTAATAGCGAGCCTTCTGGATGCGAGGTATTTACAATTCAGACAAATATGCCTTTTAAGATTCACGTCTTCACGACGGGAGTAGTGACTTTTTGCGTCGGCTTTCGGAAATTGCTCACTGAGTTCGTGTCTTCCAACCAATTTTTTATTTTCTGTTCCTTGTTCGGTTGTATTGATATTAACATGGCTTAAATAATTCATGATTCAGCTGTCAAAAGGTTTCCTTAAATCATTATTCGAAGCGCTCGAATAATATACGATACTGAAATGAATGAACACCATAAGAGAATTTCTGTTTCGGGATTTCGTTTTGCTTTTTCCTGACGTTTTGTGACGTTGAGAGTTGTGCAGACTTTCCTTATGATTTTTTGGCTTATGGAACCAGATCATTTATGGTTAGGTAGTTCGTATAGTTTATAATACATACATGTACTTGCAGGACTGCAGAGGAAAATATGATTTATAGTGTTATATCACTGTTTATTACTGGCTGACACGGCGGACGTTGCTCTGAAACACATATTATTTTATTTATATCTCAAATTAAAATAAAACACGCGTTTCAGTATGGCTCAAGTCTAAAAAACAATAATTGCAAAAACACTTCATTCTTTTCTCATACTCGTATGTACGAGTATAAACCAGTTACAATGTTAGTTAAATGACGTATAGAATAAATACTATTTAGTTTTATTGATGTTCTCAAATCCACAAGATACATTACTGTTCCCCAACTGGCTAGGACCTCCTGACAATGGGGCTTTAGAATTCTACAAAATACTATAACTGACCCTTTTTGGCTTGGGTCTCTTACAATAGCACATTAAATTTAATAACTATTAAGGCTGAACATTAAGATTTGATTGTCTCATCGACCACGGGGATTTGGGGAGCGAATTGTTATCAAGGTTCTCCTTCATCACGTGCATTCGCGGGTAATGTAACATTTAGTATATATATTAGAATTTGCGAGCATTCTTATTACAATGCTATTAAGGTACATTTAAATTTGATGGCATTGATGTTACAAGTTGTATTAAGATATTACAGTTTACACATTCGCATCACAAGGTGCACATTGTAATGCTCGGTTCTCCTCCTTCACTGATGGAATGCTCGAATCTGTAACTTACATTACACGCGAATACTTTCGGTGAGGGAGTGCCTTTACGCATGTACTCGTAGTTTTGCAAATAATTTTAGAAATATTGGGTGCCGATATTGATTGTGCTAACGTATTGTTGCAGAATGACGAACCCCCAGAGATCACGTACTGCGTGGTGGGGGGTGAAGGCGGGCTCGCGCTGCAGGCCGTCACCCCCACGCACCCCATGCCGCCGCAGGACGAACTGGACGCCAAGTTCGCTGAGCTTGTTGTGAGTATTAGTATTATTATTATTTAATGCCGGGAGCATTAGGCCACTGTGACTATTTCTGAGCTATTGCAGAAGTTCCAGTGTTAATTAGGAAATTTTAACTACTCTCGCATACACGCGAATATGCGAATCCACGACTGTAGGACGGACCTGCGAAAACGGAAACGAATATGCGAAATTTTTGACGACTTCGTGGTACTAATAGATGTCGAACCTGTGATGTGTGTTTGTGCAATGTATAAAGGTTCGTGCTCATGTGAGTGAGCGCCGTAAGTGTATTAAAAATGCTCAAATAGGGCTCGAAGGGAAGAACAGACTGAAGTCAATTTTTATGCGATTTTTTTCGGTATCTTCTCATACCATGGTAAAGTAGCATACTTTATATAAGTATGTAGTTGAAGGCCCTCGTTAAGACGAACGAGGCTCATAAGAAGCTTTAATTCCACAATCTCCACTTCTTGGTCAAAAAGTAAAGCTTGGCCTTTTTATGCAACTGCATGTGGCAATTTAGTATCGTCAATTTATGGGAATATCTGTGCGACTATAATTATAACGGGATGATCAAGTCATACTTTTGGCCCGAGGTTTTGCATAGTACTTACTGGACTTGGCTTGTCGTATTGGCATATTTTACATGGAAACTTTTTGTGGCATTTACTAATTATTACTATTCTTTTGAAATTTGCTAAACATGGTATTCTAACCGAACCATACTTCTCATTGCGATCTGATATTTTATAATTATCTTGTTATAAATGAATTCAAACCTTTTTGGAGAAATAAATCACTTTTTATTACTATTAATATTATATAAATGAATTCAAACTAGTAATAATAATCTAACTATTAGTAACGTTATAATGAAACAGCAATCTAACTAAATGAACATTTGCAATATTCCTGTAGGGGGCGTTAAAGGCGTTGTGAAATAATGATTGATTATATCGAAAAACGATTACAAGCTTATATCCTCGTGGAAGTAATTTCTAATACAACGATTATTACAAATAATTGTATCATAAACCGACAGTTTGACCTAATTATGTGGGTACATCTTTCAGTTAATTAAAATTAACTGGTGATTATGTTTTATGACTCACGACTTTTGTCCGTGTCTTAATTTAAGTGAATGTCTGATAGTTTGTTTTATTAAATTGTTTAAAATTGCTATGAATGTTGCTAGAGCAATAAATTAGTAGGTAGGTACTATGTTGCTTTAAAATACAAAATGGGATAACCGATACACTGAAATTAAAGTACTTTTAGTTTGATGCAATTTTACACATATTGACAGACAGGCAAAAATTATTTTAGGCGGATAGCTGGCATTTGTGTGCCATGTAATTATAACGAATTCCAATATCTATAATAACAAAGTGCGCTACCTTAAATTTTTTAACAGCTTGCCAGCTTTAACAAGTTGCTCTGTTTGCCTGCGTCACTCATAACGTATGTATTGTTTACCATTATGCGGCTACGAACTTAACGTATGGTACTTCAAGAGTAATAGCTTTTTTATCTGAGCAACGAAACAAGTAATGTCAAGAGGCAATGACACGGCCGATGGCATTGACATTACTGTTACCACTCGAAATAGTTGTGACGGTGTTGCCACACTACGAGTATATGGTTCATAAGTTATGTAGGTACTAAACGCCCCGACGACGGCTCAAAACTTTTACAACTACTGGTTCAATGTGTCGCAAGTCGCAAGGTCGCACTGAAAATCAGCAGTGATTGAGTGCGGCAACTTTGTCATTATGGTGCTCAGTTTCATCAGATATAGCTAAGTACTGCCCCCTTATTATGAACTCTTAAATCCAGACAGTTTACGTTAACAACGTGTGAGTGACAGAGACAGCGCTTTATGATCTGTAAGGCGCTATCTCTGTCACTCACACGCTGTGAACGTAAACTGTCTGGAATTAAGAGTTCATAATAAGGCCCCAGGTCTTCAAATTATTAAGTGAATGAGTCGGGACAAAAAGTTTTTAATTCCTTCTCTTCTGATAAGGGCTGAAAATTAACTTTACCGCTTTAAATTATTTCAAAGGTTCATAATTTTGAATTCTGCAGATTTTTGGAAATACAAGCAAATAAAACGTTGCGTCATTGCAAGAACAAGACAAAACCATCGTCATACAGGGGTAAATAATTGATGCATTATCTCCTTGTTAATAAACATCGTTAAATTTAATTCTGACAAAGAAACACGAGGAGTAAGTACAAGCGAAGTGAAACTTCTTTATATCGCGTCGCTTAAGAATCGATCATGCGCTTGATTAATTGGCCGATAATAATATTGCTTCCACCGATGAATTACGTTGTTGCCACACTTGCCCCACGCCGCGCCGCCATAAACAAGGTAATCGCGCCGATAAAACGTCGCTTTTGACAGATGAGTCGAACTCACTCGTCTCTACACTTTCTCACTTAATGACATAATGGGCGCCATCCGATGAAGTCTGAGCATAGTTGTTAATACAATACATGCCAGTGGGTAATAGTAATAGTCAGTAATTATATTGTAGTAATCCACCGGGCTCCTCTCGTAATGTGCGAGGGATAGGCTTCCGTCCACTACGTTGGCCAAGTGTAGATAGATTGGCGGATTCATACTTACATCTTTGAGAAAATTGGAGTACTCTCAGGTTCATTAGAGTCACTAATGCGCCGATAATGATTTGGTATCCAGTAACTTGTCAATAACAGATCAATTCTCAGCCTGTCAACTCGGATACCTGTTACGAACACCGGTATTATAGTGACGTTGTTATTGATGGCTCATTCTAGACCCAACTCGCTATGCGTAGGACGCAACCGGACAATTAGAGAAGGAAGTTGTCTCAGCAGAAAGCAGGAACTCTCGTTATCTCCTTTTAGTGCCTGACGTAGTATTTAATGTCTATAATATTATCGAAGTACTATAAATATATCGAAGTGCGATAACCAGTTGTAATATGTTGGTCTCACGACTGACTAATAGGGAGTCCTAGGTCCTTGATTCTAATTCTACACATGCCTCTAGTGTCCATCAATTATGTGCACATTAGAACTTCTTCGCACACTTCTTTCGGACACAGCCTTTACTTCTAACTTTGTGAGAGGATGCTACAATACTGTTAGTTGGTGAGCGTGCAACAGTACGATGGCGCGGATTGGCGCGTATACAATCAAGCCTCAACACCAGCGAGTGTGAAGAAACCTATTGTTTTTGTCCGTTGGTGTTCTATACTGTTCAGCCCAGTTGAACACAGAGTAACAAAAACAAACGTTACGCAAAAGCGTGAAAACGATATGCAAAAAGACAATAACATATATTATAAACGGGTTGGTTAGCTACAAAAACTTATTTTCTCTATTTATTGAAAGTGATTTTTAACCGACTTCAAAAATGGAGGGGTTCTCAATCGGAATCTTATAACTTTGTAGAAGTTGAACCGATTTTGATAATTCTTTTTTTCTTCGAAAGGAGTGCCTTACCTCTATTATCCCAAGACGGTATTCAGCCGGTTAAGTACAAAAGGTGGCAGACAGACAGAGAGACAGAGTTATTAAGGTATTCATAAAATTTATAGGCATAGTGTTGTTTGGTTACACTGCTTACATAATTTGATGCGATTGGCAGCAAATTGCAGTAACTGGTAGTTAATGTTCGTGCACCGTCGTGGTGAGGTCAATTTATTGACATCAAGAAATGGGATCATGCTAATGCAGAGTTGCCAGTAGGTTCGCCAGCTGGTCGGGTTCGGTTGGACACGGCCGGACAGTTAGCTTGCAGTCTAGATTTTAAATATGTCATATTTTTCGGTTTGGTCATTAAAAATGGAATTCAAACTTAAATTTATAACAAACCTTTTATAAAAAGAAAAATTAAATAATTAAAATCGAATTGGACTTCCCACTTTGATGTCAATAAATTGACCTCACCTTCAAAGGAAGGTGATTGAAATAGAAATGAACACGCTCGTTTCGTTCGATATTTATAAAGACAAAACTAATAAGTGACTTTTCAGAATATAATTTTAAAATTAAAAAAATATATATTTTGTTATTAAAATGTCCGGCTTTATTTATAATTTCTTAATTTTTTATATTATGGTTATGTCGAGGTAGTAAAATTGTCCTGATTTTCCAGATTTGGAAGTTGGTAACTGTAGTTGCGAGCGCTAAATCTCAATATCACGCTTGTGTTCTCATGGTATTTTAATAATACATAATAATAAGTTAGGAATTAATGTCGTTTGTTTAAATTAAATTTATATCTTGTAATTGTTGTAGCCACTCGTAGGTTATAGTATAGAGTAATGAAATGCCACCAAATGTTAGTTTACAATATAGGTATATTATCATAATTGGAAAAGGTTTGACTAAAATAGAGAATATCAATCACATCATTCACATCCTATTCTCACATAACCTGTTTATTTAAAGCCTCTTTACAGAGCGAATTTGCACTTACACAGCTTACACTTTACAGCAAATAACCATCGTAAAGCATGTATAATTGTGGTCGGCGGGCAGAGAGAATTGCCGATAGTTTATTTCGAGTCAACTTCATTAGTTAAGCTATCGAGGACGTTTAGATAGGACCTGTAGAAACTACGCTTTCGTTTTCCACTGATTAAGTGGTTTATATGTAAAACGGTTCGTTTATTTAACAATACAATGTTCAATCGACGCTAGTAATTAGCGACCTACATACTCGTACGTAAATACATTGTTGATTAGTTTCGTATTTAAATTGTCCCGTGCCAGTGATAGCTGTTGAATAAATGTTAATTGAAGGTTCTTTCGTGTTTAAAGGTTTTTTTTGTTAAATAAGATAGTTATAAATTAAAAAAGTTTATACTCGACTGCGTAATTTGAAATAGTCCCTCGATTTTTATTCTATTACTTTTCACGTCGTAACTAATTGTATTTCGACTAGTTACATGCCATCATGATAATTGCTCAATTTAGACAAATCTGACGTATCTGAACATTACCAAATTGGCCATGGCGTTTGGTCTTTACAGCAGCACCGAAGAACAAACCTAAGTAACACCGTAGAGTAGACAACTTACATACTGTAGACAACTTATCCAAATCCGGCCTTGTTCCGGATAGTGCTTCAACCTTTACATCAAGTTCATAGAAAATGCGCTTCTTTAAATACTACAGTTATATTATAAGTACTGTTATCAGACTGTAACATGTTCGGGCTCCATTCGACCGGTCGCCGGCCGGTCTATCAACGTCTCATCACCGGTGAAAGTGACATATCATGCTACGCCACCATTATGCAACGCAGGAATGCGATAATCCAGTACCGTCCACCGTCTACCGTCCACTGTCCAACTACCACCCATGGCTCCGTGACATCTGCAGCGTTATGTCATCACGCGAAGCCAATATTATTTTTCTACTGCAGCGAAAGTATCCGGCACGCCAAGTCAATGCCAGTCGACAGTGTTTTAGATAATATGATCTTGTTTCTTTTGTACCTATGTTTAGTGATAAATCATAATATATTATTAAGTAATTTATTATTTGTTCGGATTGAATAGGTGGGTTACTACTGAACCGATTCTAAAGGCTTTTATCCGTACATACCTAGCTGTAATGTAGGCCATAGTTTTATTACCAAAAATTTTGATTCCTTGGCAAAAGCAAGGCAAAGGCAAGGGGCAGTAGTGTATGATTTAGGTAAGTACACGTTTTTCATAAAAAACATTGATAATGATGATAGATTTCCGGATACAAAAGTATGTAAGTAGAGTATGTACCTACCTACCTACATATGCAGTATGGAGTTATAACGCATTATTTTCATTGAGTTTCTGGCTTTTACACAGAACGGTAATTATGTAGTCTTACGTGGTTAACCTAGCCATTTATTATGGCTGCACAGTAATCATCTCATCGAGGTATCGGATGCGATCTTTATTACGAGATTATGGAATTACTTTGCAGTCCTAGTTGAAGTGTGAAGCTGCGAAGTGCGAACTACTGGATAAGTTTGCTCACATTAGTGTTCCCCTCTCTTTCTGATGTGGGAGTCGTGAAGAGGTAGGTGACTGTTTAGGATTTTGTGTGATAGTGCGTTTACATCTTGGACTTCATCGCTACTTATCATCGAATAGGATTGTTAACGTTAAAAAACTTAGCTCGTTGACTTACGCCAAACGTATGGTCGATCTAGTAAGCGTCTTTGGGTGTGATCGATAGTTTAATGGGTGGTAGCAAAATTTCTTGAACATTCCTATTCTTCGGAGTTTTGATGCACCTATCTATGTATAACAGTAGGTAGGTACCTACTTAAGCTATGTCGGAGGTCATTAATTACCACAATACTTTTGATATCTCAGTTTACTACTGAATCTGTGCGTATTCGCAGCCCTATTTACATACATATGTATATACTCGTAGTATTGTAATCGGTTTCTTTCCTGTACCTCTTTACTTACCTACGCCAAGAAATATTTTGAGAAATTAACAAGGCAGAGCGGATGTGTAGTAATTTAATGAATATTGTATAAAATTACTTTTTTGAACGCAGTTACAATTAAAATGATTCGTCACTCACAACAAAGACAACTTTCGCGTGTCAACAGTCAAAAGTTCAACTTTCAAGTGAATCAAAAATGCTTCACCCGTATGACTGGCTGGTAATAAAAATGAAATTCCATTCGTTCACTTGAAAGTAGATTTTAAAGATGTCGCGGCTATTTCATATTTTCTCATAAGATCGGGCAAATGAGTTTTTTTGCCTTTGGAAGTTTTGTCTCATATCCGGGTATTCGTATTCGGAAGTGCTTGTAAATCTAAATAAATTCATATGAGGGTCAAGTACCTACCATTATTGTTATTCTATCTCTTAAAGTCACTTTCAATCTTTAATAACAAAACGTCCACGTTGTGGTCAGTGTTGTGTCGAAATATATTTTTTTAGGATGGTAAGAATTATAAATGAGTGATGTACTAATCTTTTTAACATAATACTAAGTTTCGAATACTATAGAGTAATACGTATTTTCTTTTGTGTAACGTTGACTGCAATATTCTCTTACCGATAGTAAAATTACGGCTTATTTATGTAGCGTTTAATAAGTTATTTTTACAACGCGATAACGATTTACGTAACAAAGTGATCGCTAACCAATAGAAATATCGGTTAAACCAATCTAAAATTAACGATTATTTCCATCAGTAACACGCCGCGGTCGTCACACGTCGTTTAACGTTCTGAGTTATAAAACAAAACTACATTCCTAAGTTTACGACGAGGCGAAGGATATAATATAATCAGCGAGAGTTAAGTAAAAACAATTTCACTGGTACAGCGGCGCGGGGATCAATGACCAGATTAAGCCGTGTCAAGCGGAAGGTGATTTAGATAACTGATGAATGAATGGGTAGCTGTACCTAGTCATCGGTGGAGTATGAACTTTGTAAAGCTTTGGTTTCCTAGGAAAGCGGTGCCGACATGTAGTGGCCGTAATACAGCGGTGAATTACGTCACTAGAACG
>DWJQ01000099.1:0-18854 GCA_018248915.1 Hesperia meskei straton | reverse complement strand
GGCATCATCAGGGTAAGTAGACTTTACGACGGTCGGTCACAAAGTGAGGCTCTGGCCCGAGCGGTCGTCTTTTATACCCTTCCAACCCGCCTTGGATCTGTAACTTAATTTCTTTTACGCTCCATTCAAATTGATGATCTAGCAAGCTGGCGATGACCAATGTAATTGTCATTAGTAGTACTAATTAACAGCAATTGTCTAGCTGTTCGTCGATTATATTACTTGTCATCAGTAGTAGTGGATGGCGTAATTATTTTAAAACATCAGATAGTTTAGTATCCAGGAATTTTTAATAAGTTGTAGCAAGTTAGGCAAAGTAACATTAGAGAAGGCAATGTTACTGAAACTACATAACATAATTATATATACATACATCAAACAGTAATAATCTGCCTGGATGCATTAATTGACTGGTCCGTAACCAATCAAATTCTGACGCATAATTATCAGTTTCCTAGTTAACATCAGCAATATCTATCACGAATGTTCAATTGACATGGAAATGTAATCAGATGGAGCTGAGTAACTGCTCGCTCCGGACAGACAAACAAGATGTTCGCAGCTACAACTGCGAGGAGTTTAATGATCAACCAATAATAGTTCACTGGGAAACTTAGTTCGAAGATAATACTAAACTTGGTTAGTATCTTGTCCCGCATAATCAAAGCATCCTGATAATATTCTAACAATGCAACTGTTACGCGGTGATGCGGAGGCCTAGAATACCAACCCTTTGTTACTATCTTGTTGACAACGCATCGTCATCATAATTCTGTGGCGTAACTGATTTTGGTAACCAATTACCACCTGCTACTTTGTACGATATCGGTAAATATAATAAAATACATTTGACAATCTGTAAAATTCCTGATAAATCAAAAATGTACTTCAGACCTTTGATGTTGTAAACATCTAGATTTAGCGTCGCCCTACAATGAAAACAAAAAAAAACAAGGGAAAATTATCAAGCTTGTGTGCGTGCAGGCGATGTTATATCCTTTCATCTATTGTCTGTGTGCGTAATGATATAATAATTGTGGCTAACAGTTAGCCACAAATTTTGACACGTTTGCGCGGATCCGATGTTCCATCTAGATATTTAAAACATCTTTGCTTCAGACATACTAATGCCATATTGGTTTTAGAGCAGTAAATGGTACAAATAACGATCGTTCCTTTTGCTGGATATTATCACGTAGTTGTGGAAGCAATGACCGCAGTTTAGTTAATTGCCACGTGTCGGTCAACGATCAAACTCTAAACAATGACACGCAACGTTCATATCAATTCTCGTTGTATTGCCAGCTGGCCAGACATAACCTTGAATAACCTACGCCTAGTAGCTGATGATAAATGCGTGTACTGATTTAAACTAATTAAGGTCTTCTATAGGTCTATAATAGGTACACCCAGAGATATTAACCCTGTTAGGGGCCCTATGCAATGCAAATCTCGGTGGCCCTTTTTTACCAATTAAAACTTTGACTGACTAAACCGTGTGTTGTCTTTGAATTAAGTCTTGATATAAAATTTTCATTCCATATAACGTTTCTTTTCATGGTGCGTGCAACCACGGGACCCTAGTCGATGCGGGCCCCTACACAATTGGCCAATTGCTTACTCTTTATCAGGCCATTGGTAGGCACAACCCTGTCAATAAAGTTGCACAATCATTAAAAAATGCTTCTGAACTTTATATGTGATAAGACAAACCGATCTTGGTTTACAATTTATGGACGTAGATATACGACCACATATCCTCTAGGATTCCCGACCGCAGCGCAAGATAAATTCTTGCTCATTATATGTGACACAATCGCGCATTGTCTTGTTGACCTTAACATCACGCGCGCTGAATATAGACACGGTGACGTCACCGATTTGATTCGATTCATTTGATACAGGTGATTGTTTAGGGTTGCCTCGTTTGGGTTCACGAACTATTGCGTAATGCTCTTCCATGATATCTTCAACCTCAATAAGATTGTCACTTTCTGTGCAGGATGCGAGCGCATTTCTGAGAAATTTCATTGGATCCTTTTTGGCGCTTTCGTGCTTCAGAGGGCACGTAAACCCGTTAGTCCCGGTCGTTATCCATAGATTGCAGTCGTTAATTCTTGTCAGAGGCCTTGGGGCGACATGAAATCTATCGATACTGGGTTGGCCATTATCCCCACACAAAGCCTCACAAAAGTAATGTGGTGGAGGATGCTCAAGGCCTCCTCAAGCATGAGGAGAGGCTCTTGCTCAGTAGTGAGCCATTAATAGGTCTTAGCACAAAACCGGCCATATAATAGGCAGCCCTGGACAAATGTGACAGGAGGCACGCACAACGCACAAGTACTTAAACGCAATATCAATGAAGTTGCTCGTGTGGTTTTACCTGACACCCCTGAAACCGCACCTCGCTGCGGCGCGATGTGCCGCGCACACCACGACCAACTGTGCATCGGTGTTTTAACGTAGTAAATCACTTAGTAGTAGTAGTTAGATCTTTTAATAAAACCTGCAGTTATTCTCATTCTGTTTGATGGAGAATTAATGGTCAATTCTGGAATCACAATTAAGTACAGGATTACTTTTGATATCCATCACAATCCTAAATTAAGCCAGATTCGCTGTTGAGACATAAATTGTGTGTCTCGAATGACCCTATTCTACTACTTGTACTGCTTCTACAACTTGCACACATACACACACAATGCCGGCTTTCCGCCCCCGTGATAAGGTACGATGCAAATTAACGGTGTTAATTCAAAATGCCTTAGGTAAGTAAATTTTGCCTACAAGCTGACCTAAAAGTGTGAGCCCCGGTAATAAATTTGTTTTAGCGGTGAGCAGGAGTTCCAGAGGCGACTCGGGTAGACCGCCGATGCGAGACCATTAATTACATAACCGATCATCCTCGAATACCTTTCTACTTTTGCGAGCATTAAATACTCCGAGTACGTCAGCACGTCAGCCATGAAATCCGATAATAGGATAGAAGCTCGTATATTTTAAGCCTGTTTATGCGCACCTATGTAATACGCGGGTAGGCTTTAACAAATAATTTTAGTTGTTTTATTATTTTCATGTTCACTTGCCGACTCTCATTAACCCGCACCTAATCGGTTTATGCCAAAGTTTTTAATGTTAAAATCTAATCGTCCGTTCTATATCCGAATTTGACCACTGTTAGGTAGAAAACAATTTAAGTAACTATTAATTCATAAAGTTAAAGGGATTCCAGAGGACGGTTTGGTTATGGTTTGGTTAATAATGTATTAAAGTTTTGTATAAACTGATGAAAATATTTATATAGCAAAAATAGTAGAGAATGACTTAATTCCTTCGAAATATGTTATAATAAAACAATCTATGGGTAAAATATGTATTTCTCTTTTCTATGTCTACAGTAAATTTCGCTTTGAATTTCATGAAAGTCCAGTATTTACTTATTTTCCAACACCGTAAATAAGGGCAAAACTAATGGCAAGGCAAATTGCTATGTGACAATGATTAATGACATTCCTGCTCACTTGCTTCCGTCCAATTTTCGCCATCTCATATTATACTTAAAAATTGTAAGAAACCAATAGTCAATATGTTGACTCATTTAAAAATATTTGAGTAGTTACTTAATTTATTAAACTCTTTTTTCCTAAATAGAAAATGTTGATGTCCCGAGGAAATTCGATTAAGGTTCTCTTCGGCATCTTTTGGAAGTTGTAGTAAAAAACCATTTTGAAATATTATCACTTGTACTATAGAACACATACTCAGCAAGGTCTCAGTAACTGAATATCAATTTGACGATCGTCCATTACAAAACACATGAGTGTAACGACGAGCAAACATTTAATAGTTTCAGCAATACGGCCCTCGTTCCGCGCGTTCCATCACCGCGTGACATCATTAATGGAACAAGCGCCTGACGCCATTTTGATTTGTGGCGCTCTAATCACAAAATCGTATTGCAACAGATTTGCATAACTTAATTTATTGCCTTTGTATAAACTATTTTGGCGGGAATGAAACTGGGCTATGCGAATTCTCTGAGTTACGCTGAAAAGCTATTCTGTCCTAAAACTATTGTTGGTCAAGCCTATATCTATGTGGAAAACATATGCGCTCAAATTTAACTAGGTATCGTAATAAATACCTAATCATAATTTACACCTGAGAATTGGAAATTATGCAATAAACATTGTGCAGTTAAAGCCGAAGTAGCTAAAGCATAATATTTACTATTTTAAAAGTAAGTTTCTTTTAAAGGAAAAAATCTTCTTTGCATAATCTTTCACATACCGTACAAAATAAAAGTGTTGTAAGTTTAGAATATCTTATTTATCAAAGTCCGCCGACCAGCCGGTCATTAAATAGCCGACGGTCTTTGGAAAACCGAAACTGCAAGCCATCGCCTTCATAAATTGAGTAACTAAACAAGGGAGTTAACTTGTACTACAAACTAGTATGTTTAAACTAAACTTCAAATTACTAAAGGAGGATTTTGCAACGAACAATGCAGTTTGCATATTCCTTAACGTATTCACTGCTAAAGCGTGGGACTGACGTCTAATAGGGAAGAATAAGAAGAGAAAAACATATTGCGCCGACCCCAAATACGAGATGAGAAATGTGCAGGAGGATGATGAAATTGATGATGATGATGATTTATTACAAAAGCCGATCTTTTTACTAGGTAAATTAACAAAAATAGACAACAAAGTCGCAGTATAATAACAATAGTAATTATCTGTGATTAACATTACAAAAAACTATGAGATAAAATGAAATATTGGTCAAGTTTGTGAGCCAAAGAGACACTGCTTCACATCTATAAACCGAACCGAGAAACAGCTAAATATAGCGGCAGTCGAAGCAGAAACCTAGCAACCACTAATCTCCTCGAGCCATCTACGACTCGGAGATACCACGACTTGACAAGCCAATCCATGCCACATACATAATAGCACTTACCCGCTGTATTACAAATACTTGCATACATGATTTACCTTTAATCCTCTCGGCTTAGTGACATCAATGTTTCGTAAGTATTTGATATAAAATTAGAAGAACATGTTTCTAATTTCTCAATTAAGAGGACCTACATGTTCAGCAATGCGATTGCCAAATTTAATCGCATTGCTGAAGTTAGCTCAGCAAATGTCAGAAAAGAACAATTTGGGATACAAGCCCTCATTCATTACCTCTTGTTTGGATCCCGAATTTTAAATCTCAATAAAAGCCTTGTTGCAGTTGAGATAAATTTGTGTTTCCCTAGATAGTTATAGTCACAAACGCACTTACTTAGAGTATATAACACAGGTATTCATGTAAAAACACATTCACACATTCATTCTTCAGAAAATGATTAGATACACCTATCGCTGAAGTTATAAAAGTACCTAGTATCGTTAAAAAATCATTTTGTTCTTCATGTAAATTCAACATAAAGAAGAGCAGGACGTCCATTTACTTACTTAAAGGGTCGTACATTTTCTATATCTTATAGAAGAAATATACTGTTCTATATCTATCATTGTGAGATACCTGAGTTTTGTAAACACTATTTTGAGTGTGTGTGTGTAACTTGACTGTGACACGAAAACCACTAATCCCAATAAGCCGACAAGACATTGATTCCCCGAAATGAACCAGGGCTTAGTGGATGACACGTTACGTAATATTAAAGCTATTGAAGACTGATTTGTACTGCGATTGACAAACTGTAATCGACCGACCTCACGTTACACACTCGATGTAATAAAGGTTTACGTGTTAAATGATGTTAAAGAATATTTGAATTTTTATTCTCAAATTGTAACATACGATTGTGTCAATAATTTTACCGCACATAATTTTCCCGATTGTCTTAAAATATTCATGTGTTAAGTTTTTATAACAAAAAATCATAATATGGCTCACTTCAAGTTTAGTAAGTTAGACAAACAGTAAAGTACCATTCGATTCAGAAAAATATTTATAACTTTGTGATATTTTTCTCTTTTTATTCAAACGACCAGACGATCTATCTACTGGTAAGGGTGCGGTTCCACTGAGGCGGAGCGGAGTGGAGCTGTGCGCGATTCACCAATCACATGGCTTGAAATCCACAATGAGCTGGAATTTCAAATCATGTAAATAATATGTTTTCTTTCTTTCTTTCTGATTGGTGAATCGCGCACAGCTCCGCTCCGCTGCGCCTCAGTGGAACCGCACCCTTAGTGGTCGTTGCCTATGGTCAATATGGTCAATCAATAACACAAAGGCATCTCTGATGCGTTGCCGGCCACGAAATAAGAAAAAAAGTAAAGAAATTAAGTAAATAAATAGTCTCATTTTGATGAAAGGACTATGCGAGTAACGTAACTTAGAGAGTGTTCAAGCGTATCACATACTTTTCTCCTGGAAAAACGACGTTTCGGGATCATAAAACTTTTTTCGCACATCATCCTCCTCAGTTGTGTTGAATGAGTCTTGAAATTGGCGTTTTACGGAGCGAGATATCTTATACTGCGGAAACGCAAATAACGAATAACTGATTTCCTTCATACTTCATTTAAACAGACTTGCTGACTTCGGCCCTTTGAAATAGATTAAAAATGGGGTGTTGTCCATAGCAGCTGTCTCGTACCAAATGAATTATATATAGCCACGTCAAAACCGATAGAAAATTCAGGATGAACAATGTAAATGACCATTTTTATCTCCTTACAATCCTTTCTTGTGGACGCATCAGTAGTAAAAGTAAATACGAGAAGTATCATAAGCGTAGAGCGGTCAATCCAGATAAGATAGGGACCTCCAGCAATAACCAATCCATCACAATATAAAGTAGCACTTATCTTCACGACGAGACGTTTTATAGGTATGACTCAGTCAGCCAACGAATATCTTCAACGGCACGTCCAGTTGTGTAAACATAGGGTTGTGTGAAAACAATGATGTGGTATGGGATTGACAGCCAACTACCGTATAAAACGGTTTTGAACGTGATAGATCATAAATGAGCCTTTCCCTCGTGCTATTAATTCGTCGATCGTATGGAAGGAAGATCGCTAGGTAATCAAACGTATAAATCACAGTCCCATAAATCAGGTCCGAAGTGGTAATTCATTTTTAATGAGGGCATAAATGTGATATATTAACGATTAACGACTGCCTGAATATCGATTATTCTCTTTCATACACAGTAAAGGTTCGATGGGTAATCTTCCAGTATGCCACTTCCATTTGAGGTGATGAAACAAACGCAAACCAACCGCTCCAGGTGGGATTTTGGCATTAAATATTAGTTCATAAAACGAATTCTCACATTCCCTGTAATTCTCACAAATCAAAGCTTTTGATGGTTGCTTTAATCTAGCTGTCGCTAAGTATTTCTCCTTGAGCTGCATATTAGAAACCGCCTCCTTTAATTATGAGACCGTAAAATATGAACGTCCCATTGCCATTAAGCTTGCTAGCCTTCCTAGTGAACATTTTAGATTTCAAGATAAATTTCAATTTAAAATTGACCTAATTACACACCAAAACTCAACGTTACTACCGTTGCAATAAGTTGCCACGTAACAGCACGTTGTTCATAAAGGATCTGATCTCAATGAAAACTACCCGTGATAGCTAAATGATGAACTAAGAGCTTTTGGACACAAAAGTAGAATGACAATATTAAAGAGCGGTCATGCTCTAGTTACTAGCAATCAAACAATTGACCGAGCGACTCCCTTATGTAAGGTTGAGGTCGAGACACCAATGTCATTGCTAATAAGTGCAGCGGCCGGCGACTGATTGGATTAGATCGAAGGGGCAACTATGTAACGTAACCGATCTAGAACTTGGAAATCGAACAAAGCCATCTACATTATTACTTGCTTAGTGCCCTACTAACCTATTCATCAGATCGATTATTCTATCCAACCTAACACGAAGTATTTCCCTCTTTTGTCTAATCTTATTGCATGCTTCAATAATTCAGACGAATTATCCAAAGTTCCCAGTAATTTCAATTTCAATATCACATGCCCATAATCTATGAAGGATATTATATCGTCAATTTTATAACAGTTTGGCCAGTGGTTGGCTTAATCATCGTAACATAATTGTTCTTTCTACGTGTAATTGCTGGACCAGATGAACAATTACTAAACAATCAACCTAATAATAGTTTAATAAAATGAAAAGAGGAGATATATATAGTATCAAAATGTATCATGCAATAACAGTTCGTTCACCTCGATTGATTTTCCATAAAGTATCAATGGCAAAAAATACGCAACATGTTTGCAAACAGCTCTTCACATGAATCTTGCAATGTGCCAAATTCGCTGAGAATCTGGTCAAATTGCCAATGATACTTTCCAAACTCGACTTTTTCGGATATTCCCACTGGAAGCTGCCAAATTGAAGAACATTCGAGTGCTTATGAGACTCGATCAACAGTATCAATCTCTGCTCAACTAACTTTCAAAGAATTTTTCGAACGCAGCAGAAGTACAAGGGGATGAATACATCAAAGAAATTGCTGAATTTCACGACAAAATAGGACATAATCTCCTAGAGCCTCGACTATGAAGACTTGTTGGACTCTTTGATGGAACGAATATAATATAATCAATATAAAACTATTACTGTCCACATAACGTAGCAATGTACTAGGGATCACTAGGCTGGATCGTAATCAAGAACCAACTAACACAGAGTTAAAAAAAACACTAATTTCTATAACATTTTCAATAAAATGGATAACTAATACAAATATTAATTGTCAATTTCTATAGAGTAAATTCATATTACAAAATAGTATTCAACACCAGAGCAAGAAATAATTTATTATTGGAATTGATTTGAAATTCATGTTCAATTCTATTAACAACTACATATTATTTACTTGCCGTTATTCGATTATGAATGTTACATTTGTTAATTAATTAAAGATGAAGTTTATATTAATATTCCACTCAAATGTTTTATTTAGCAGTAATTAGTATTCGTATAGAAATATCTTAATGATATTTCTAAAAGTTAGTTCATTCATAAGCATAATCAGGAAGGGGCAAGGAGAAGCAACAACCCTAAGTTGGGCATCAGATTTAGTACCATCAATTGTTCACCCTTTAAGAAATATGCCTCGCAGATCTAAAATCCCAACTTTTCGTGCTAATAGAGACTCTTGTTCTTTCTCGATGGACTGATCTTTGATGTTACTAATGTCCACGGGTAGAAGAAACTTATCGGTGTGCATCTCGTTTCTCATGATTTGCATAAGTACATTACAGTATACGCTTCCTGAAATAAAGTTTAGAATTCTCAAAACCAAAAATACCGATCATCGAATTTTCTTCCAGGTTTAAGTTGCATGAGAAAACTCCTAATGCCGCTCTTCGTTTATGACAATTGAGTTCGTAATACTATCGAGTTCCAATGGAGCGAGATCCAAACGACTCACCAAATAGGGACGCCCATTTCAAAGAGACATTTGTTCGAAAATTTTTGAACGTAATGGCAGAACATTCGTTTCTGCAATGTAATAAGTTCAACGAGTTCGTATCTACAGGACTGAATCTACGAGACAAGAATGATTGAGAAAAGTCAATGAAAGTAGAACAATGATTAAATAGGTGGCAATATGAAAAACCTACATATTTTTTACCTCAAAAAACTAGATTGACAATATTGTTGATTACGTGGACATATTGATTTGAAAGTTTGAAAATTGAGAGCTTGATATTAACTGAAACAGTTGTACGGTTGCTGTGCATTGGAAAAAAATTTGGATATCAGTCCGATTAAGCCGGTCCCTGTCAAAATGACCGTAAGATATAAAGCTACCATTAAATTATCGTTGAAGCGGCCTCGCGCATGCTCCACTACGCTTCTCCAGTGCGGATTGGTGGAGAAGTTAGTGGCCAACCCACTTATCGGAAGTTTTCATGCCACCTGAAGAAGTCCGACATGGCTTAAGTACTGCTTTCAATCGACACCAACTCCGAAGCACGGGAGCGATCAAGAAATTTTGCCACTAGCAATCACCCATTTAACTACCGACCACGCCTGCAATTGGTTAACTTTGTCGATCACTTAGGATCGACGCAAGCCACCGGGCTATGATAAACGATAAAAAAAATTCAACGACGACATAACCTTTAAATTGAACAATGAATTCTCGAAAAGTTTTCTTATCAGAAGTTTCTTGTTCCAAACAACTTGATCTAAGAATGTGGTCACGTTTCCAACTTTACTAATACCCCCGGAAAGAAGATCATAATATTAGGAGGCACGTAGCCGTTGCGATTCCAATTACGCGAATCGTCGCCACAAGAAGGAAGGGCGGATAAACAGAGCAAATTGAATTCCCCGATAATTACTATCTGACGACGACACCCCAGTTTACTCCATTCATTGCTAATTGCTCCTTCAAGATATTAAGAGCACTGAGGTATCTGAAGATCTATTCATGAACACTAATCTCACGTAAATCCTGCGAGACGGATCTAAAAACATTGTGGAAATATATCAGAGTTTTAACATCTACTCGGAATTCTATTTAGATTATTTATTTATTCACTTGAGTGACTAGTTTGTACTATTGAAGCATGTTTAAATTTTGTTATTAATTCACATAATTCTTAAGACATTTGGCATTGATCA
The DNA here is from genome assembly GCA_018248915.1 of Hesperia meskei straton. Taxonomy (NCBI): domain Eukaryota; kingdom Metazoa; phylum Arthropoda; class Insecta; order Lepidoptera; family Hesperiidae; genus Hesperia; species Hesperia meskei. The sequence goes on along the minus strand of DWJQ01000099.1, from coordinate 8,219 downwards.
CTAAAGTCAAATCATGACTCACGAGCTTCGTCACACCAAAAGGTGCGGTTTTTCCATTTACAGTCCACGAAGAACTCACATCCCACATAAGAAGGGTTAGAAACTTTTATATGTGCGTATCCCACCAACGTTACGGTCAAGGCTTCGAAATATCACACATGGTGGTTCACCCGAGACCAAGCTCTTTTCTTTTTCATAAAAGGATATCCAATTCTGTTGTAGATAACACGATAGTCACGAGAGACTTTATGTTCATAGATTATCTACTTGAAGTATTTATAATATCGTCAGTATAAAAATAAAACATGATTTCATTGAAACATTTTTTATTCGATAGTATTTTAAAGGCTGATAGATGTATGAAAAGGAATGATGATGGATTTTTAATCAATAATAAGTGAATTATTGAGAACAATCATACCTGATTATAAATAAATGTTTATGGTTAGATGAATGGTTAAAGGCAGTTAAACATTATAGTCTAACGGGAATCATTTAAAAAAATTACAGCAAATGATTTTACACAAAATTATTTTTTACAAACAGGTACGTATCTAAGATTCTAGAATTCATCATAATATAATTTTAGCAAATAAACGAATACTAGAGAATTATGTTATTAGTCTTCTTTGCTTATTTTCTCCACATAATGAATTCCATCAAAATCCTTCCGAGCGAAATATGTAATTTGAGCGGCGAGATATTACGCTTCTGTCAATAAAAAAGCAATATCTGCACACAATACTGGTACACGAGATACGTCAGCACAATGTGCGGCTGTGAGAACACGTCTTACGTCACCATTATTTACACAATCCTCTACACTCGCTCTTCTTTTATTGACAACGACATACGAACCCAATTCTCTTATTAAACTTTAACAGAATTAAGGCGATTACTGGAATACCAACACGTAAAACCAATTCGGAAAAATAAGAACAATGTGAAAGAAGTTATCATCATCTTCCTATCTATCTCCCAATTTACTTATGAAAGAAGTTATAAAAAAGGAATATAAAATACTGAAGAAACATTTCATTCCATTACGGTGCGATTAACTATGTAATGGGACAAAACCAACAGCTGACTTGAAATAAATGAGTTTCATTAAAAAGAGTCCCCGAATAAATTAATGACCTTCTTATTAAATGAAATAGTACATTGAATAATTGTCCAGTGACTTTTCGATGGTTTGTGAATTTGTCCAAGATCCTCTCGTGCCCTTTTAAACTTATGTCCTTCTGTCCATACACAGGACATTCAGGACAACGTCAAGTATTCATTTCATTATTTGGCACTTATTTGTAGATCATATTGACAAATCCTTACTTGGCCAGTTTTGATTTTTTGAAACGACTTGCTTGAAGATTTTTTTGACAAAATCAGTTGATTCCGTTCTCCCAAGATGACGCTTCTCAAAATACCTAGTATCGTCGTCGTTTAAAATCATAAAAGAGCATAGCGTGTACATGTCCTTGCCCATTCCCCGCCAAGGTTTTAAATTAGAAATAGATTTGTACTTTTCAAAATAATGCTCTTTGAAATCAATGTATAAAACACCCTGAAAACGCCCCACAGATAAAGTTCGAGCATCTCAATCCTGATTTAATGGCTTACATGTAATTTAACTTTACGTCATTGTATCAGCAAGGCTAGGTTGAAGTCACGGATAATGGAGTTAGGATTGCCACCCGCTGCAGGGCGTTTGTTCTTTGTCAACGGGCGCCAGCCATAACGAGACTGTATAGATCCCCGACGATCCCCGGAGACCCCATACTGTAGTAGACTGTAGACAGTGCGCTTCATTCATCATGGAGTAGCATTCACACATTCAATTAACTTTACCAAACCGACGCGACGGACTTAACAATGGGGCTATTAATTTAAAAACGTTATGAATAAATGGAGTTTTATCATAATATCAAAAAGTTTCATTAAATAATAGATAAGTGCTCACTTTTGAGTTATATTCATTTTACTATTACTTTGTAAGACTGAAATTTTGGTGATTCTTTTGACTACATTCTTTTTTTAAAGGACAAGCGTTATTTTAAATAAAAACACATTATAGAATTTGAATCTCTCGGGATTGTGGAAGACATCACTCGAAATACTAAGGGCTTTAAAAAACCTGTATGTATAAAATTTGGTCATATCGTACGGCCGCTACCGCCGCGCGCGCCGGGCGGCCTTGCGTGACTTCTTATAGACTTGCTTCCTCACGTGGCATTACATCATTCACCTTAATCTGAAGGTTTCATCGCCAAACAACTAAATCACAAGTAACAGCGCATGCCGCTTGCAAACAATATTTGTAATGCATAAGTAGCTGCAACAAAATATTTATTTCAGTTTCCACGCCTCCAAGAACAAAGGCTTTTGGAGGCACCCAAATATTTATTGGTTAGAAGCCTATCTTTTGCCTGTGCACCTGTGTATCTTCTTGATATTGAAACAATTCTAAAAAGTCCGGCAAGATTTTCATCCTTTGATTTCTAAGATATTCGACTAATCTATTAAGACTACGCTCGCTTCGTTTGTTCATAACTTGTAACATTTTCCTGCTAAGTCTTCATCTATTTAATGTTCAGCAATAAACACAGCAATGAGCTACATCGCTAATTCGTCAAGGGCTTCTTTCGTACTTAGTTGATGAATTTCCAGATTTGTCGGACTTTAGCCATCTCTGCGAAGGTCATATTACAATTCCGTAGTAAAAAGCCAGTTAATGTGGTCCTAAGACCGCCCCAGTGAGACCCACGCTTTACTGCTGACACTAATGGCCTGTAGCTAGAATAAAGGTTAACATGCGAAACTTTTAAAAGCTTTCTGTTGTAAAACTTTGCCACGATAATACAATGCTAGTTTAAGTGTCTTTAAACTTTATCGACTTTACGTTATATGGAACCAAATATTCAGCACCTAGCTAGTAGTTTATGTATTTGATTTCAATAACAACAGCTCGGATTTTTATATGAATAAGCTGTAATACCGTGTAATTTTTTGAAATTCTAATCTGGTTCGAATATTATCGGGTCGGCAACGACAATTTTTTATGAGTTCAGTTTAATGAGGAAATTTCTTTGATTTTCACAGACCATGGAAACGTAAAACACTTCAATACTTGCCTGTTCCGTGAGAATTTTTTATTATTCCATATCTTCAAAAATTACAATAATGAGATTTTGCCCTTTTATGAAATTAAATATTCAATATCTTTATCATTTTTCTCAGATTCAACGTTTAAAATTGATATTATGATGCAGCAGGATTCGCTGCCGAGTCGAATTAGATTATTGAACTACAAAACCCAACTAGTGCAGATTTCAGTAAATATATCATGAAATCTAAGAAATTTTACAAATTATACGGAATTTTCGTTTGACTTTTATCTTTGAAGGGACTTTATTAGCTGTGTGGCATTTATTTCAACTTATATTTTGCTTGTTACTTCTCATTCTCATATACTACATAGCATTTCATTAAACCTAAAATATCGTCATACTGGTCACGAAAATAATACATTCGGACCATTTATCGATTCAAAAATGATGTGACATAATATCTCTCGTCATTTCTATACATGATGGCACACAGTAAGCCTCAGCATGTAAATAAGCGTGAAGGTATATCCAGCGAACACATTCAACGTGGTATCAGAAATTTAATTAACTTACCCGCAATTGCGGGCAATTTAGACGTCGAATTCAGTTTAAGCTTAACTGCTTTTTTAATTAAGTTTTGACTTCCAAGTGCTAAACCGTATTTTGGGCGCCCTATTTATTTTAATTTCGGATAGGTACGGTAACTCCATACGACCATGACCCAATTTGTTATTCATTGCAACGAAAAACTAAATAAACACAATTTATCGGAAAACTTTAAAACTCGAACAATATAACTTTGAGTTCATGATCGAACCATACAACTTCTAATAAAATTAGAGTTATGTTAATCTCGGTATACCCTCTATTTTGAATATGAACCTCTTTCCCAATAGAGCATAACTCGTTTAAAATAGCATTTAGGTACTATGGGTACAATAAAACTTCCACGTAAAACTTTCACGTTTTAAAGCTAAGTAAGTATTATTTAAATTACCGTCATAAAGATTTTTGAACAAAACTGCGTTTTTAAGGTGGTGTTGATATTGAGGAAATACGTGTGACAAGAAGAGTGCTTGATATGCAAGTGGATGGATTGAAGGGACTAGGACGGCCGAAGAAAAGATGGATGGATTGTGTGAAAGAACATATTGCGCCGACTTTAAATAAAACTGGAAAATGGATACGAAGATGACGTTGTTATTTTCTTATTTAGGTTTAGCCCGCATCAAAAATCCTCCTATATCTTCGTCCTTTACCTAATAAGCAATCATTACTGTAAGGCCAATGTTGTCGCATTTATCGAATTAACCATGGGCCTGACCAAATTGAGCGATAGTAACCTATTGTTGTAAAATAAAATGAAGTTCATCACTAGGATAAATTTCGTAATTTTGAACACATTACAATTTATCGCTTAGTGACAATGATTCACTTTCTTTCCGACGAAGGTCCAGCCAATCAAAGCAGCATTACTCGCAGCTGGCAGACAAAGTAATTTAATGATACGTGTATCCTGTCGTCGCGGCTATTAACGCCCGGCCCTCAATAAATAACATTACATTCATTTAATCGTCCAATCAGGATGACAGTCTAGCGAGTATAATTTGATTAAACAGTTCTAATATTAAATAACACAGATACTTTTTAAATCTAAACACAAAACCTGTTATTAAAATCGCATTGATAATTATCTTTACCGACGTAAATAATACAGATTCTATTCGGTGGATTTTCGAAGGTTACCACGGTTTGATTCTTTAGATTAGTGCATCTTCCGGCGTTATAGAACGACACCAAAAATAAGGAACACAAAATACCTAGTTATTGCATTTCCTCATTCAGCAAAAAATATGCATTTTAATCAGAAATTTGAAATATGAACTAGGAATATGAAAAAGTATTTTGTGCAGCTCTACGTTTATCTAATCGCTTATCAGTTCAATATAAAGGCAATTCAGACACCTACCACCCGGCCACCCGCGGCTATCCGGAATATCGACATATGAAGCGGCATGCCTCTGATATTCGTGACCGAGCCCTCAATAGGCTAAGTGTACAATTACCGAGGATCGGAGTCAAAAGATTGTTTATAGTGCTAACAAACCGCACGGTCAAGGGCAGCCCCTGACGTCAGCGCGTAGCGGAACCACGAACCTTCAATCGACAAACCTACAGAAGTTAACTCCTGCGGCTGGAAACGCGATGGCTATCGCTATCCTACACTCGGATAAATCATAAATCGCTGCGTCAGATCCATATCGGCTATTGTTTTGGTGCGTAGCGATGTCGTGTCAACGCACCGTAGTTTACACAACACGGGCACACGCGAGGCCCGCGCTGCGACGAGCCGGCCTCATAAATACGGCATCGCTCGAGCGTAGTGCCCCACTACCGATCCTGCGACCTGCCTCGTCGCACTATCTGTCGAGCCTCGGCGCGGAATTCGGACCACTCACCTTTTTAATCTGGAAGTGCTCCGGACGCAGGGTTTCTTGGATCTCCTGCTCGGTCCCGCGCGGCGCCGCCTGCACCGAGCTGCGGAACCCGTCCAGCACGCCCTTGAAAGTAAACTTCTTCATAGCGAATCGCGAGAGTCGCGGATCCTTTGTCCGAAGGCCGCTCGTCCGCCGGCCCCGGCTACATCACAGCCGTCCGCCGCGGACAGCGAGCCGGTTTTGGCAGCAGGAGGGTCGGTCGCTCGGTTCGCTCCCGCGCTGCTCGCGCCGCTACTGCGCAGGGCCGCCCGGGCCGCCGCCGACGCCGACACGCGACAGCCACGCCGACGATCGGCGAAAACTAGGCGAGGCACCGCCTCCGGAATGTACGGCAATGCGGTCTGCCCGACGATCGATAGCAGGGAGCGGCGACACACGCGCACTCCGCTCGACACTGACGCGCGCCGTCACACAGCACACGGCCGACCGCGGACTGCTGAGAGTGCTGAGCCGCTCTACGGTACCTCTAGCGGTGCTCGCCGCTCGGAAAGAGCGCGACACGCGCGATCGATCTCGCCGCACGTGCTACGGAAAGAGATGACGGCATATTGCGCATGTATCTGCGACTCGCAGCGCCTTGCAGAGGAAAAAGTTTCACAATCACAAGTATCACAACAGCTGATAGGCACCTCTGGCTGCAGCCGCTAGGGGGCAGACTTGACAATGACAACTTCACGAACTGTCAGTGTCAACAACAGCTGTCTTTGCTAGCTGTCACTGCTATCAGCAACTTGATAAGGAACTTCAGTTTTACTGACAGAACTTGACAGAAGTTATCAAGTAGAAGTCGTCAATCGTCAATCATCGTACAAATTAATAGGTAGGTACCTACCTATTTATAAATCAAATCATACAACTTCAACCTCAAACTCAAACGTACAGGCAAGCGGCTCCTAAAATTTGATCATCACAAACCGCAAAAATAATTTAAAATAAGCTGTTATAAATATATAACTCGACTAGAATGTCGTACAAAGTGGCCGTAAGGAGTTTTAAAACATTGAGCTATGTGGGAAGTTATAGGAAAATTAGAGATCGACCGCTCAAGTAAGTAGATACAAAACTGTCTTATAATAATTGTAAACACTTGTAGACCTCAGTAAGCGTGCAATTGTTTATTTTGTTTTACCATGAATTGCAAGTTGTGAAATATGTTATTGCTATATACATTGTTTAATAGTATATCACTATGTCTATTCGGTAAACAGCTTATCTGATAGAAAGAATGCAGTATCGCGACTTAACTATTTATTGATAAAACATGCCACAGTTATAGCTTCTTCAAGTGTATTAGGAAATTGAATTGAAAAATGGTTGCGAATGAAATTTCATGTAACATGTTAATATTTCAAGTACATGCACAGAATCTCAAAATCTTTAGCAATGTGTACCCTTTGATTATATACATGGTGCTTTTCTGAATTTTTTAATAAGAAACCTTATGGCTCAATCACAGATTCTATAACATACACTTCTATCAGATTCTACTGTGCTGCAGTCCTGGGAGCAGGCTACATAGCATACTGGCAACACAGACAAAACAAGGCAGAGATGAAAGAGATCATACAACTGAGGAACTACATGGCAGAACCCATCACTCCGCTTGAACATTTGGAGAAGAACCAGGACGATATGAAGACACAAATGGAACTACTGATCATGAGGATCCAAGCTGAGTTCTGCAGAGCCCTCGAAAAGGAAGAAGATGAGGTTTGATTTAGTCATTAATGAAGATTAAGGAATCTCCAAAATTCACTCACATGAATAAATAAATATATGTGTCAGTATTAGTAAACAAAGGAATCGAAATGAATTCATGAAAGTCTTAACTACAAGCTACAAGCATCATAGGAAGTTGCATTTAGATGTTTTTATTGTATTTATTTATATTAAAGTATATGAATACATCAATATGATCTTAAATTACAAGCAGTATTAATAATTTAGGCACAATATCCATTTAAAGAAAAATGATATACCGAACTCATTAATAACACATACCATTTAGAGCATGACAATTACAAATAGATTTATTTCTAATAGCACTAATAGTACACAGATAAATCTGGGTTATCAAAATGACAATGAATTAAAAATTCATATTTTAAATTGTGTCCTCCATCTGTTATTTAATATGCTTAATAATATTTAAGAACATGTCATAAAATGTTGATTATTTTCTTGTAGGCCTGGGAAGATGACAAAACAGTTGACGAATATGATTTTGACAACGATATTTTCTTACCATCCCCGGTACGCATCCACCATAATTATTTTATAACGTACATAATAATTTCAATAGAAATCATAGGTAATTTATTTTATTGCTACACAAAACCCACAGTCCTCACAGTGATAAAGTTACAATATATCTTATAAAAATATATAATATCAAGTACATAAATTACCAGCATATTTATTTTACTCGTATCTTATTATTTAACACAAACATACTGGGCCCATAAATGTGTAGCTATTTATTTTATTATTAAGTATGTATGTTCATGTTTACATACATCCGTCTATTGCCTGAAATACTTTTAAACAATGTCCACAAAAAATTAATAGCATTTTTATTTTCTGCATATGAGAGAGTTTTGGGAAAGTTAAGTATATT
>DWJQ01000098.1:0-18887 GCA_018248915.1 Hesperia meskei straton | reverse complement strand
GGTTAATTTAATAAATTGTTCAATAAATTCTTCAGTTAAGATTTGGGAATAAGTAAATCACGAATTGATTAGTAACGGCATACATTTCTCTAACTTATGATTGTTTTATAAATGACTATATTCCTGCTGCTCCCGCGTCAAGTGAATCCTTTGAAGAAATAAAAAGTTTAAATTTATCCCCCTTTTTATCAAAAAAAAAAAATTAAATGACCACAAATCTCCTCTTATTGCTCCCCTACATACCACAAGTAAATAGGTACATTGTGTGAAAAAGCGTCTAGCGTACACTAGTTTCGGCTATGCGTTTTTTGTCAATCATTTTAGTCACTCAGCAACGGAAGAGTTTTAAAAATACTGTTATAGAAATATTCACAAATGAATAAAAGTTAAGATAAAAATAATTTATTCAATATACTTGTTTATACATAACCTGTTATTAACAGGAACTTAACAAATTAATGTATCTAATGTTTTGTTTTATAAACAAAATCGCGCTTTTACGATTTAAAATTTATCTACCGAGATAACAACCTGAGAAAAGCTGAAGACATAATACATTAAGAGTAATAAATAAGACAATCGATTAGTAAAGTCGTTTCCAAATCGTGTAACTTTTAATGAGGTGTGTTGTAGCAATGAAGTATTCGACACAAACAACTTTTTACCATTTCAGTTGATGTGTTTATTTGTTTATGGTGTGTACCTTGCCTATGTAAGCTAAGTCTGCACACAAAAATGTTGATTGTCTTACAACATCTTCAATATGCTCCCCAAGATTTATGACTTGAACAAGAGCATTTGTTTGGAATAAAATAATTATTTCTGGTGTCGACAGCCATAAACTACCCAAAATGTGTAGCCTAAAATCAGTTGTTTCTTACAATTTATGGCGGCAATAAAGTAATTGCGGTAGGATTCTTTTGTTTGAGTGGTGACGGTATTTTTTGTTGCTTCTAATTTCTCAAAGAGTCTGTTGTTGGTTCGGAAAACTTTCGGAAGAATTTTAATTTCTCTTTGGTGGCAATCTTTAAGTTCTACTGGTTTCTTTAGAATAGTTTGCAAAAAATCCTTCGAGTACAATTTTGAGTGAAGCGAATAGGTTTCGTCGGACAATTGGTCCAAATATTGTTTGGTTTCAATTTGGCTGCAGTTCTCCTGCTTTGTCTAAGTTTCACGTAGAGCTGTTTCAATTACGAAGCTTCCGGACACTACGATTCGACTCGCTTCGTCGGTCACTGAAACGGTCGAAATTTGGAAGCGATAAATTAACCAGTTGAATTAAAAGGCCGTGAAAATTTGTTCGCTTTCTGCAAACAAAACTCTTCTAATTGCTGTATCTAAGTAGGAGTATGAATTATTATATTAGGTACTAAGTATTTAAAAAAGGTAATATCGGTAAAAGGGGCATAGGACCCCCCGACAAGGTGGACTGATGAACTGAAGAAGACAGCGGGAAACCGTTGGATTCAGAGGGCTCAGGATCAGTCGGTGGTCGAGGTCGTAGGCTGATAAATAGATAGACAGGTACTACTTAAAATTAGAAATAGGTCCTGTTTTTTTCTACGACAGGAATTTATTTTTATATGGAATTATTAGCAAATGAGCATGCAGCACCATTCTTCCGCTATCGTCTGTGACAACACAGATGAAGACTGAAATCGGAACTACGACGGTTAACCCAGTTAGCAGACAATGTTTAAATGTTACTTGGTTAGTTAGTAGATACATTATAAGCACGGGGGCAGATAGGTACCTACAGTTATTGCTCGTTAGTCCTGTTAGCTGTTACGTATTACACAGTAATTGTAACTGTTTTAGTCATTCATTTACACACGTCACACTGAATTTACTGTGACGATAAATTATTTAACAATACACATATCAGCAGCGTGGTGCAATATGCTCCATGCTTTCCTAATCAAAGAGAGAATCGTGCCCTACAGCGGCCTGTTAATAGGTTACAGTATCCCGATAAAAAGAATTGTAAAGAGAAACAAAGGCCATTGTAATGAAGCCTGTTGAAGTCAGCCGACCGATATCTGACAGAACAAAGATTTCTACTTAGTCAATACCTACACAATATACAAAATTTCTTAGGGAAGATAGCTAAGATGTTTTCGAAGGCAGTTGTTACAGATAAGTGGTAATATTGTGTTTGTAGTGTGTTCGTAAATATTAGGTCGTCTCATAGCCACGTGAGATATTGACTTTTGGTATTGACTGAGAATATTAATGGACCAATATGTAAGTCGATAGATCTCTTTCTTAGAAAGAAGGCTGGTTGTTTGGCCTATGATGTATTTATGAGATACGACAACTTCGTTAAAACGTTCAGTTTGTAAGTATTGTATGTAATCGATTATTATACCTACCTATAGTATGACTTGATTTGAGAGTAATAGTAATGTTATTGTCGTAAATAGGTTCTTATTTTTATGTACGTTTTAGTTTCACTAAAAATCAGTCCATTATGAACTCTCATATCAATTGTGATAATGAACAGAATGGTTATCATGAAGGATCTAAAAAGGAAGTGCTCAGTAATAATACGAACACGATAAATTTCGTCGGAAGGGCGGATGCAGCGCTCAATACAAGATGACTGACAGCTCAGAATAAGAATGCCATAAAAATATCGTTTATAAGTTTTAGAATAGCATGTCATGTGACACCGAAATTAATTTGAGACCAAATGGGCGGGTACATTAAGGTCAATTTGTAACATCGCTTCTTTTATACGAATTATTGGATGTATCCAACTCAATTCACAGTGAATAAAATGATCCAGATACAATAAGGTGTGTACCTGAAACGTCGGTAAAAGAAAATCAATAGAAGCAATATAGAAAATCAATCTTAAAAATTAGGTCGTTATTTGATCGAATGATACCAACTCAAGAGTCACATCCAAGTGACTTTTATTTCTCGTTGTTTATTAGTAGTTAAAAATAATTGTAATCAAACGGTCACTGAAGTAAAAAAGATGAAATTTAATGCGTAAAAAGCCCGGCTAAGCCCACGACGCTAGTTAGGCAAAAAAACACGTCTATCTAAGTCACCGCGGCTAATCAGAGGCCATCGGATGCCACAACACGCGCGACGAATTGCTTCTACCGTGGGAGATGCTGCTTTTGAAGCTGAATCAGGCTTCGAAGAAGTTAAAGAATCTTAAGCCGGAAGAATACTGTATAAATGTGATATTAGTTAAGTCTCATAAATGTTACATAAATTAACTATCCGGGGTTATTTTTTTAAAACGTTTAGAAAATTTAATAGTACATTAAGAAGATGCAGAATTTCAGTTAAATTTTTAATGTTTTTTGACAGTATCGAATTAGTAATTTTAATTTAAATTTTAGCCATACATTTAGAATGTATGGAATATATTATATATATAGGAATCTCGTCATTTATTTCTAATTTATATCTACATGCTCTTTGGTAGGTTTGTAGGTAGTTTTGTACGTTATTTTGCAGATTAAAATGCAGATTTAAAAGACGATAGCACAATGTGTTTATTTTATATGAAATCGTTCTAAACAATAAAACAGCAAAATGTTAAATGAGCATCCTACTTTCATGCTCTCTCTTGAATCCGTCTCGAATCCAGACATATCCAATATTTTACACAACTGAAATCATTCATATGTGAGTAGGCAGCCATTTGAATCGTGCAATGTCGTGCTCGTACTATGCGAATGTCCACAACCCACTACGTATGTTAAAATCGTGATGAATGGCAAATTATTTATCCTGTATAATATTCAACCCACACTTTTATATTGATAAACATGCTATCAAACATCAGTCTATATGCAAGTTTCTTTGGGATATAACATAAATATTGTGTTCTCAAAAAATATGAATATAAGCTTTTCTTTGTTTCCTCTTCCGTTTTTCTGATGATGCTTTTGTTGTTATTGATGTCTAAAGGCGATGGTCCACTTACCAGGAAATAGCTCCGTTGGATAAAAATAAGTTTAATTTTATTATAAATTTACCTGTTCTTTTTTAATTTTGGCTAACAACGCGTAAGTGATATCTTAACTCGATTTGGAAGCATTTTGATAACAGCGTACCGTCTGGTGGCTCTTATACTTGTTTGTCGAGCATCTGTATAAAGAGTAATTTAAATATGTGAATTAGAGAAATTCAAGGTAAATATGACAAAATTTTGTACTAACACAACACAGCGCAATAAATTGCTCATTAACGCGGTTAAAGCCTACAGATTTCGACCAATAAACATTTCGATTGACCAACACAGAACGCGATTGAATGAAACTTAGTTGAGTAATGTGATAAGACAGGAAGCTGGAATATTACTTGTGATATTATCTTTGTTTCCATGCTTAGAAGATCACGCTTATCAACCTGGCTCAATGTTTATCACAAAGACCTAATAATAATTCTAAACGTAGTTATAACAATAATTAAAATAATGCAAATTGTAATAATACTAGTAGGTAAGCTAGTAGTTACGTATAACTGCAATTTTAATTTAATATTGTTCACAATTCAAAAAATAATATACGGTCTTCAAGTTATGAATTTTACAGATTTAAAGTTAAAGTAAACAAAAACAAAAAAATGAATGAAACAAGATAACAACAAGTATTGAATGATCGACTACACTGGTTTACAACAGTGCTACTGTGCGCTTTGTCAAAGCGACCTCCTTTGAGATGAAACTTGAGGAGGTGCAGCCAACGAATCACGCAGGTCTAAGTCTTCAACGCTGCATAACCAATATTTTTCAAGTGTTTAAAAACACGCGTGCCATCTGTTGTAAACCGATGCAGTGCGGGTCCCAATCGTCGACTTCGAGACCCTCCACGCCCCGCGCGCCCTTTTCGCCCGACACCCATGCGGCTTTCGTTCGTTCAAACTTACGTAGGTCAGTTACCGCCCGACCGCAGGGGAGCATGGCTGCGTCAAAAGTTTTACCGCGTTCTCGCAATCTCTGTTTACATGCGCTATAAAACGAACTGTGTTCGTCGGTACAAACTTTATTATATCGACTACAAGTAACCGAAAGTTTTGAACTATACTTCAGTGATATATTAGTGACAAATGAACTGTGTTATTGTGAAATTATGACCAAAAACTTATACGGAATGATTTCGTTAAAACTTTGGATGTGTTTGGTTGTGGTGGTCGGTGCGCGCGCACGTTCCGCGCCGCCCGCCCCCGCCGACTGTCAGTGGGACTATTCGGACGCAAAGTTGAGTGAATCAAACTTTCTCACGTGTAACATCAAAACCATTGGCTCCGCAGACTTCTTGTTTAAAAACGTTACCACCGCGCAGGCGTACAACATCAACAAGTTAAAGCTCACATGTACGGATCTGCTTTTCTTCGAAAGTTCTCTGCACATGAATACTGGCAGCTTTTTGGGACAGTTGCGTAAACTTGAAGACCTGCGCATTGAATACTGTAAAATACGTTACGTGCCTGCGACTGTTCTGTCTCCTTTGCGTGACTTAACTAGCTTAACGTTACGCTCTTACAACACGGATTGGCCAGCGATGACAATGGAGTTCCATGCTGAGAGTTTCCGAGGTTTGATGGAGCTACGGTCACTTGACATTGGAGATAACAATATTTACATGCTGCCGTCTGAAGTATTTTGTCCGCTTTTTAGTTTGGAATCATTGAACCTGACCAATAACAGAATACAAGATATTTCGGATATAGGGTTTTCCGATTGGGGAAAGGGACCAATTGCGCCAGGTAAATCGTGTAACACTGGATTAAAAATGCTGGATTTATCTCACAACAACATTTTGCGGCTGCCTGATAATGGATTATCTAGTCTTAGATCATTAGAAGTTTTGAAAATTCAAAATAATTTAATTAATGAAATTGGCGACAGAGCTTTTGTAGGATTAAATTCGTTAAAAATTCTACACATGTCAGGAAATAAATTAGTGGCTGTCCCTCCTGAACTGTTTCAGTCTTCACGTGTTATCAAAGAAATCTCATTAGCGAACAATTCCCTTTCTGTACTAGCGCCTGGGTTGTTAGAAGGCCTTGATCAGCTTGAAAAGTTGGACATCTCGAGGAATCGATTGACAAATGATTGGGTTAATAGAGACACATTTGCGGGTTTGATACGGCTTATCATTTTAAATTTGTCACACAATGCATTAGCTCGTTTAGATCCCAAATCTTTTCAAGATTTAAACAATTTACAAGTTTTGAACTTAGATAATAATGCAATTGAAGTTATAAGCAACGGTGCATTTGCGGAACTCAAGAATTTACATCAACTTTCGATATCTGATAATAAAATAAAAACTTTAAATGAACATATTTTTTCCAACTTGTTTGTTCTTAGTCAGCTCTACCTGGACAACAATAAAATTTCTTATATTCATGACAGGTGTTTTGAAAATATTACTTATTTACAGGACTTAGGTCTTAATGGAAACAATTTAAATGCAATTCCTGATGGTATAAAGAAGTTAAGGTTTTTAAAATCACTTGATATAGGCAAAAATAACATATCTAAAGTTACAAACACATCATTTGAAGGTTTAGAAGAGCTTTATGGGTTACGCCTTGTTGATAATCACATTGTTAACATACCTAAAGATACGTTTAGCACATTACCTTCTTTACAAGTACTAAACCTGGCCAGTAATAAAATTGAGAACATTGAACAAGATGCGTTTTTGTCCAATCCAACTTTAAAAGCGATACGGTTAGATGGAAATAGATTGAGTGACATTCGAGGCGTATTCAGCAAACTGAGTACTTTAGGTTGGTTAAACATATCAGATAATAATATTATTTATTTTGATTACAGTTATATACCAGATGGTTTGGAGTGGTTAGATATTCATAGAAATAATATCACAAAACTAGAAAACGAACATAATTCTCAACAAAATATTCGAACCCTTGATGTTAGTTTTAACGCTTTAGAAAATATTGACGAAAAATCCATACCCGACTCAATAGAGGACCTTTTCTTGAACAATAATAAAATTCAGACTATTCATCCAGGTACATTCATTCAAAAACGTAACTTACAAAAAGTTGTCGTCACTGACAATAAATTAAGAACCTTAGAGCTATCGGCTTTTACTTTACCCCATATATCAAAGCACAGATTATTGCCAAAATTCTTTATCGGAAACAATCCATTTGTATGTAATTGTCATATGATTTGGTTACAAAAAATTAATCTTTGGAATCACATGAGACAATACCCAAGGTTTGCAGACATAGATTCTGTAACATGTGAGGTTGTCAATAATAAATATGGCGGGAAAGCAAATTTGATGGACGTTCCTGAAACGCAATTCCTTTGTTCCTATGAAACTCATTGTTCTTCTAGTTGTTTTTGTTGCGAGTTTGAAGCTTGCGATTGCAAAATGACCTGTCCCGAGGGTTGCTCTTGTTTTCACGATAGCAACTGGAATTCTAACGTTATTGATTGTTCTAATGTCGGATATACTGATATTCCCGAGAAAATACCTATGGATGCAACCGAGTTATATTTAGATGGCAATGATTTTGTGTCTCTAGGCAGTCACTTATTTATAGGGAAAAAGAAATTACATAAACTTTATTTGAATAACAGCAATATTGCTTCAATAGACAATGATACTTTCAATGGACTACATTCGTTAAACGTTCTCCATCTTGAGAATAATCATATAACGGAACTGTCGGGAGGGGAGTTCTCTCAAACAAAGCACTTAAGAGAGCTCTATTTAAATGACAATCTTATGACTGCAGTAGCAAATAAAACCTTTGAAAATTTGTCATCTTTGCGAGTTATTCATCTTCAAGGCAATAAAATTCTTAACCTAGATAAAAAGTTAACGCACATTTCTCATTTAGAAAGTGTTAATGTGCGAGGAAATATATTTACATGTACTTGTGATAACATTTTACCGTTACAAAACTGGTTCAAGAAAAATTATGAAGATCCTCTTGAAGTATTTTGTTCAGATGAAAATGGTCTTGGCACTAATTTAACTGTATTTGATGTACTAGATAAGTGTCGCGACTCAAGCGTAACATATAATACTATCCCAACTGAAAACCAACCATATCAATATGACGAAGTTAGCACTATTAAGCTAAATTTTGTGCCACTCTTAGCTGTAGTTTTAATTAGTGTAATTTTAATTTTATTATTCGGTGCCTTAGCTTTCTCATTCAGACAAAATGTAAGATTATGGGCACATTCAAAATACGGAGTAAGACTATTCAAAAGTGCTTCAATTCAAGAAAGCGAGCTTGATAGAGATAGGTTATATGATGGCTATGCTGTATATAGTTTATTAGATGATGACTTTGTATCAAAAGTTGTAGCGCCAGAAATGGAACACTCTGGGTATACGATGTGTTTTCATTATAGAGACTTGCAACATGCACACGATAATTACTTATCAGAGCAAATAACTAATGCTGCTGAATCGTCTAAAAGGTTATTGATATTTGTTTCATTTAATTTCTTACAAAACGAATGGTCCAAAGCTTCATTTAAAGCAGCAATAAAAGGTGTTATCACTTCTATTCACCCTTCCATTAGACGCCATAGAATAGTATTTATTCTCACTACAGATGTAAGTGCATTAAATTTAGATTTGGATTTCCAAAACTACTTGAAAACTTGTAACGTTCTTTTGTGGGGTGAAAAGAAGTTTTGGGAAAAAATTAGGTTTGTAATGCCCGATATATCCAATTTACAATGGAATAAAGATACAATTAATTATAACCATGGCGTGTGTCCAAATGGACGGCGACATCCTTCTAGGTATACGGCATCGCCTACTGCGCCTGAGCATTGGTACAAATATGATGCTATTCCTCCACAAACACCAACGGTTGCCAATGTCGGTGTAACTATTGAAGACGATACGTCTATGTTGACTAACACGACATTAACGAGTCAAATTCAGGAGGGAGACAATCCGCATCACAGTTACATTTCTATCGATACCCAAAACTACGAGCAGCCATATGGTGGTCGACCCAGACCTCCTAACACGATGCGTAAACATCCTGGCCACCACTCCCCTTCAATGCTCGACGAGCAAGGTTACTTACAACCTCGTTCCTCCGTACACGATTGCTTACCTCAAACCCATTCGACCGCACATAGATAACATGTTACAAAACTCGTTATCTCTGATAGATATTTCTTAATGGATCGCTACATTCCAAGCACATGTGTAGACTAGGCAGTACTTTGAGTTGGCCATGCCGTATAAAGTCGTGATAATAGACTGTTCGTTTGAATCCCTGCGGCCAAATATTGACTAATTCGTTCCTTGGAGTAGAGAAGCCTAATAATAATGTTATGTTATTAAGACACTGTATGTACTGTTACAAAATTATATCCCATACGTATCGTAGTTAACAAAAGCCTTATAACTTTGATTATGTGTTAAAAAGTTGATCTTTAAAATATGTCTATCTTATAATGTAATTCATGAATTGACTAAGGATACGTTTGTCCACTAAGACTGATAAATGCATAGTGCTTAGATTTACGATTATTGCCAGTATAGGGATTGAATAAACTTGTAATAAGTATTTTGGTATAGTATATTATATTATCTCATTGTTACCAAATATATTGTACATAGATGTAATTACGTATTATATAAGAGTTATTGATGTCTGTATAGTTTTACTAGTCATTAGTTAAGATGTGAATAATGTTGACAATGTAAATATATGGTGTAATAATTTAAAATAACCTTCCTCTTGTGAATTCAAGTATTTGTACTCCTACGTTTCTTTTGTAACATCAGATTGTACGATAATTAGGCATATGATTTACATGATTTGTTCTTTATAACTATTCAAGTAATAGTAAATGATTGAATGTAATTTTGTCAACTATTATTTTACATGCTACTAACTTAAAAATAAATAATTTATGAAGATTATGAATTGTTTCTGTTCATACCACAACCGCTGACTAAATCCCATTCAAGATGATAAATTAAGAATGAAATTCATCTCATTAATACTCTTGTTAACACTACACAAAAGGTTAAGACATTAAACACAGATAGGTACTACTTTGAAAACGTAGATTTATTAAGAACTGAAATATAACTATTACTATAATATTATAGTGTCAGAGATAATAAATACTAAGATTATACATTTTAAAAGTTAAAACATTTTTCCTAATACAAATTATACATAGAGTAGTAATGTTTTCAATCTTAGTTGAATTGAAAAATAATGCACATTAACCACAGAAATATGTATTTTATTAATGAAACCTTGATAGTAATTTTTACGTCCAACATAACAATTAATAGTCCATTGATAATAACTTTTAAAGCAACATAAATTTTCACTTTCGTAAGAGACATTAAATTTCATAATTGCCAGCCATATTATAGCACATACTTACAGTAATGTATTTATTACGAGGACAGTAAAGCATTTATAAAAAGGAATTTTAACAATTGTTTTTAATAGAATGTTAAATAGCAAATTATAATAATTGTTATAAATACTCTTTCTTTAAATTCCATCTTAATCACTGTTTACAATACATAATTATTATTATTCACATATGCAATTATAATCAAAATAAAATGTTACATACACAATTTTTTTCAGAAATCACTTTTCTCTTTTAAAAAATAGTAATAACAACAAACAGTGATCGAAAGATAAAAGTATTGAAATAACAGTTACACCACATTTTTACTTAATTAGGCAACTTAATTATCTAACTTATTGACGAATATAAATTTTATCGATCCTTAAATTTATTATATTGCAACTACTTACCTATCTACACTAGTGTGAAAAGAATTTGTTATACAATACATGATTGCTTTTAGACCTCATCCCGCCGACTACAATGCAAAAACTATAGTCCTTTGTAATGTAAACTTTCGTTGTTTCTCTTCTTTATAATGTTGAGAATATCCCGCACAAAAAGCTCCGAAATGACTTCGAGTCGCCGACAATGATTGCAGACCATAATGATGGTTCCCAGTTCAGGTAGAAAACGCTCCCAAGTAATATTTCAAACGTCACGGATACGCCATGGTAGCTATAAAAGAGATTTACAATGTATTCTATGGAATATTCGAAACTAGTTATGGTTTTGTTTGACCTTCTGTCAGCCGAGGTCCGAGTCGTTATTGATTTTTTTGTTAGTCTCCTAAGTGTCGCCGTGCGACATATGGTGTGACATACTTTGAATGACCGCCGGTCGGCTGTTTTTAATTTTTTCATAACGATACACATCAGAGGCTACGGTTGATGCAACTGACTGTGTTTGTTTTTAATTAAATCCAGAATTCATAAGCGTTTCTGAAAGAGAAAGTCGATGCAACTTTATGGAAAAAGTGCTTACATAAGATCTTCGTTTGATAGCGTAAGAGGACACTCGAAAACTGCTAGGCTCAGAAATTTTTAAACAGGCCAACAATAAACTCTTTTAGTTTGATAGAATCGATCAATTATTGGTATGTTTCATTTCATTAGACTTAACACCATGATGAAAAAATTAAAACTTAAATTAAAAATTTTAAAATACCTATTCATTTAGTTCCAAGTTATATTTCGAGTGAGGGATCGACTTACCAGACATATTGGTATGAAAAAATAATAGAAGTAAGAATAAAATGTTTTTTATCACAGATTTGGTACAATAACAACTATTATTGACAGCAAAAATATTATGTTCATTTACATAAAATGCCATTTTAATGAACTTTTTAAAATTTTAAGTTACCTACGTACCTACCTTTTAGGTACCTTCTACATACAATAATGATAATAAAATATTCCACTTTCATATAATATGAGCATTATATCAAACAATTACAAGATTTATCTACTTATGACAATTGATAAAAAAATATTTTTTCGCAATAAGTCAGCAAAATTACAAAAAAGAATTCACGTGGTTTGAAATCATTGAAGTTATTTCATATTCAAAACGATATACATGTAAGTAGAATAGTATCATAGCATAAATTTTAACAACAGAAACTATTCACGAATCACATAATTGGACCTCCTGGTAAAATCTAAACTTTATCTCGACTCGCACAAGATGAAACCAGTTATCCGGCGAGATCAACCTGCGCGGGTCTGCCCATAACGCATTTTATCTGTAATGCGTTACCAAAACTATTTCTGGTGGAGATACCTGCTATCAATATCCGGGGACGTCGAATCTGTTTAGGGTTGCCACTTGAAATATGTAAATGTTTTATCAATACAATGTTGAATTCTAATAGGTATTAAGTGTAAACTAATTTCAGAGACTGTAAGGAGTGTTTTATTTAATTGTAACAGAAATTAGTTATTAGGTATTAGCGCATAAAAAATATAAACTTTATTAAATTTATGAATCAGTGGTAAAAAATTTGTATTAGAACATGAGCGTAAGATTTTTTTTTTAATAAAATGCTGACAAACGAGCATATCAGAAACCTTGAATAATGTTAAAGATTATCACATTGACTAGGCAACCCAGCCAGGGACAAATAGTGGAACACAGCTATGGCTGAAGATTCGATTAAGGTTAGAAATCACACGAAATTTAATCGTAATCTCATAGTATTGATTTTTATTTCTTCAGATGTATACTGGTTGAAAACTTTCGTTTGCAGCCCTACAGTTATCTCTGTATTTCACGGTTAAACGCACCATTGGCTCCTTCGATCATCTTCGTGTCCCCACGAAAGATAAGAAATTGACCGCGGATATCAAACGGAAACCTTTCTGTGTTACCTTTGTTGCCTAATAGCTTGTTACTTTATCTATTGATAACCTTCGAGATAAGCGTATCTATTGAAAGCTTCATATGCGTCACAACGCGACAATAAATGCAATAATTTGAGATCTTTGTTGTGTAATTGAATGCTTATAGCCAGAGAATAAAAAAATCGTTAAAATAAATAACAATGGGTATAGCCATTTCACGTCAATGTCATCATAAGATTTTTACTTTATTACCGCTAGAGATTTTTAACAACCTAAAGCTATGTTTACAAGGGGCGGGTTCATAAGAAATATCTACCAGTCAACTCATATAGACATACAATAAGTAGATACATTAATCTATTGAATGTAAGCTTTAAAATTCAACGGCAAATCATTATAATGGATGATGGATAGTGATTATACGCTAATATTGATATAATTGTAAAAAAATACATATGTATATAAAGTATTCTATACCCTTCCTGAGATACTAGAAGGTAAAACCTATGTTATTTACAAATTATAAGAATAAAGCTTTATTGGTATTTAATATCCGCCTCAGTCACGAGTCAATTCAATCAATCTATCCCAATACATCAAACATATCAAAAGAAACACTTAGGTCATACATTCAATTTGTTTAAGAAATCTTTATAATTTTATTTTTTGTTTACTCAGACATCATGCGCAACAAAGGAATGACTGATCGCAGCCCAGTCCCGAATCAAATCAGATAGCATTTCTGTGTGACGTTTGATCGACGTCTTATATCCAAGGTCGGATAACATTTTTCTGATTTCAACAATAGCTAGGATAAGAGAATCACCTCATTTACCCATTAACCATAATATCAATCTTAATATGACTTCATATTCTGTAGGACTTATAACCATCATCTAGAGATGAACTCTAGAGAACTCTAGAGAGTTGACCACGTGTTTGGTAGAACTCACAAGATTAAATTTACACCGTATGTGGTATGTTATTTTTATGTCTTTAAGGAATAAATGAAACAATTTAATACTTACCTATGTAAAGTGCTAACAACAGCCTACGCGACAATCACTAGCACTCCCTAGTCCCTACTCTAGTCCTAAGACTTACTAACAAACTAGCCAACTAATATTCCAACACCATCTACAACCTGGACTAATCATCTTAGACCGTATCCAAGTATTTTTCTAAGTCATTCACAGTTATTATGGCTGGCAGTGGAAGGGTGGTGCTGTCTGCCCATTTTATCCCATAATTGCGTATAAAAATGAAATTTTTAACTTGCACAGATTACAGATAGTATTGAGAATGAACAACGTTGAATATACCTACTTTAATTATATCCACTTAAATGCTTAATGATTAAGTACTTCATAAATATTATAAATATTAAATTTTTTCAAAAGTGGTACCATGACAATATAATTAGCATGAGTTTCATAATATCACCTTGTTTATACAAAAATCCCTCTAAAAGTTAATTCATACTATATATTATTAAAATGTAAATTTATAAGTGACATATAAAAACTAGCATGCTTTCCAAACGGACTCCATTCCTTTAATCTATGAGACAATAGAAAAATATTTGTTAGATTCAATATAAAACGAGGTGAGACCCATATTCGGCGTTCGGTCAATCCATACCACCCGCTGACCAGACTTGATGTTTCACACTTCAAGTCGCTGGAGCCCGCTCAAAGGTCACGTCCTCTCACTCAAAACCCGACCAGGAGCTTTCGGAATTGCGTCGTGACAACGGAGAGATACTTATCTTGATTTTCTGGGCAATTCCGATACATCGCTCCGTTGTTAGGAATTGTAATGGGACCATGAGAACACAAGCGAAATTGGAACGAACAAACTGTGGCAGAGTCAAATATGGAGTGTTTGAGGAACAATTATGGTACGGTTCGAGTGTTTGATTGTGTTGTAATATTTGTATCGATCTGTTCCGATTGGCGCATTTCTTATCGTTTCATATGATTATAAACTTTTAGAATTGCGGACGCTAACATTTTAACCGTTACGGTATGCGCTATCTTTATAATAATACCAATATCTCGACCGATGAACTCATTGTATCCCGTTTTACTGTAATTTTGGGAGTAGATCTAGTATAAGTTAGCCTTGGATTAATTAAACTCTATTTAAACGTATATTTTCATAGTTTATTGGTCTCTGAGGACCTCGGATAGGTCGTATCGTATATTTGAAATATTATCTACATATTATTAACGTCAACAACAAAAAAATATTTTAATATCGACAAATAATAAAACGATACAATAACATCATCGACGTAATCGAAGTTATTAAATAGGTATTAAAAACTCCTCAGATGTCCCTGTCTATCATTTACAGTCATACAAGGATCTTTTGACGCGTGGCTGACGTGTGGGTGACAGAGACAGCGCCTTACAGGGAAGGCAAACTGTAAGGCGCTGTCTCTGTCACCCACACTTCGTCCACGCGCCAAACGATCGTTGTAGGACTTTACATAAAATGACATTACACGACAAGCACGAGCTTCAAATAAAGCGTTAGTTTAATTTAGAGTTAGTAGTAATATACTACAAAGTAATATACTACTAATAATGGTGGTTACTTAAAACATAACCTTGTGCGAATAATTATTAAATTTATTAATTGGTTATTGCTTTAAAATTATGCAATTATCATGAAAATTTTAATTATCTAATTAAGTAAATGGTAAAAGATAATTGCTACCACATTAAGTATAATTATGAATGCGGATTGCATATGATAATGACATATCTAATCTCCGTTCTCATAAGTTTCCGTCTGTGACTTCTCAACGTTATAAACGTAAGAAGTAAATTACTCATGAGCAATATCAGTTTAAATTACATCGTACCAATACAACAAGTCGTTTTTACGCTATCTTGTTGCCTCACAAAGAATGCCTGTTTAATTATAATGAGTAACACAGACACTAATTTTTAATGTTAACTCATTTCGTCGTTTATGGAGAGCTTATACTGAATATTAAAATACATCACAGTGTTGTCATTACATTATTTATATAGTTGTTTCAAATTATACTGCTCGTATTTTTATTTATAGTATATAAATATGTATACCTATGCAAAAATGATGAAATGCTATAAAAATTGTATAAATACAGATAGGTACAATATTATATCCAAATCTGTTATTAGTTTTATAATTAACACTGAATTTAATTCTTTGAAAATAGTTAAATTATTATCGTTTATTGAAAATATAAAAGTGGTATAACTTATAAATCTTTAAGTATTTTAACGGCAAAATATAAGAACATAGAATGGTGTAAATAAATAATTGAATTGCGAATATTTTTGTGGCATTGTGGTCTTTTATTAAATTAACTAGGTATATTTGGTATCCTACATTTTTAAAAGGTCCACGAGTAATTCAATTTATCCAATAACCTCATCGTGCTATGGGAATGTAAAAACAGATAAATCACATGGAAAATAGTCACGACGCGGCGACGCTACAAAAAACCGCTGAGAAACTACGAAACGATTTCATTATCGAAATGCCCCAGCAAGTGAGCATGACTGACTTTTATACTTTGTGAATGAAAGTTCTTTGACAGGAAAATAAAACTATTTGTGCATTCAGCCGATGATAGACGATCGCTTGGGTCAACATCGCTATCCACTGACTTGGCTTCCAATGATAAATGTAAGGTTTTATTTGTATGGCATCCAACAAACATAGTTTCAACTGTTGAGCACGGGTCTCTTATTGAGGAGATCTAGAAGCTTCTCCACCATGCTGCTCCACTGCAGATTTAAGGGGTTCATCATCATCATCTCAACCCATCATGACCCATTATTGAGCACGGGTCTCTTCTCAGAATGAGAAGGTTAAGGCCATAGTCCACCACGCTGGGCAAGTGCGGATTGGCGGACTAATTAAGGGGTTAGCTGCCCCAAATATCGGAAATTTTCAAACAAAAGGTTTTTCGAAGGTCTCCAACATGGCTTTGTAACTGTTATGTATTAAAGACATCCGGGACCGACGGCATTACGTCAAATCTCAGAAGCGCTCAAGAAATTTTTGTCACTGGCAGTCATCCGCCCAACTGCTACCTACCCGTTCGCAGTTGCTTAATTTTGTACTAACTATTGGTGAAGATTTTGTCTAATTTTAATGTCACCTTTCATCATAATTTAACGAATGATACCTACCTATTTAACGAATGTGCCCTACAAAGCACAAAATAATGTTCAAAAGAGTTGTTTTGTTATTATCGGTCATCTCTACTGGGCTGCTATAAATGTTTTTCTGATTATTATAACCTGATTGTACATTATTCGTAAGCTAAACAAAACTTCCTTTAGCAATATAAACAATAACAACATTATGGGAAACGTTGGATTGAAAACAATAATTTACATCTCAATAAGTCTTGTTGCTCGTCGTATCTATATTTGTATCTTTGAATATCTAGGTTTATGTGAATCTAAGATCTTCACGCTTTCATTATATCCGCTTAAGCTATTGAGCTATTCAAATTTAGTATCGAAGTGCGCTATATAGGTATGTAGTGTTACTTAGCGGAAACATCGCATCGAAATGATTTTGCTATAAGTACTTATAATATATTTTCAGTAGGTACCTACTACATAGGTAATAGTAATCTTCAGATCTTCACTTTAAAGTGTTCAATTATATAAAACTTTTTTAATATTACTCAAACAAATGCCTTCTCATCGATTACATTAAGGTATCAAATTGCAAATAGTTTAGTAATGATATTGCGTACGCGCATATTATGCGTTTGCTAAATCTATTTGTGGAGAGTTCAACTGTATTGTTGCATTGTACGATACACAATACATATCTAGATATACTTATCTACGTATAACGTACGTGGCTAGTAGTGTGCTCCACTTTGACTTTATCGATAGCTATTTATCTTCTTTCATGTTATGTCTTGAGGCAATACCACCTGTTTTGTTGTGCACTAAATCAAAATTTACTCGATAACTACCTACTTTCTCTTTGTCTGTCCAAATCTTATATGTATTACTGTGATTTGAGACGCTGGGCTAGAAACTTAAGTGGAACTGCTAAAAAAGAGGATATAATTATAAGTTTGGGTTCTCATAAATATGTAAGGATACAAAAACATGAATATTGTCCAATAAAATCCAAAATAATTCTTATAAATTAGGTAGGTATTATCATCGTTTCATGTCAGAATTGTCCTCTTTTACACTAATCGTCTACTTTTTGACAACCTTTAGTAAGTACCTTTAATATTCTAAAATAGTGAAATAAGGTAGGTAGGTACATAATATACGAGTAGAATTGTTAAATTTATCTTAAACAAATAAAATAATAACAATAGTAATAAAATGAAAGCCAAGGGACAACGTTATTGGTCAATTGATTATTCATGGTCAGAACAATCAATTTCCGAATGACTGAAAGTTTTCCACGAAATCCAAAATACGGCCGCATAATGAGTACATCATAAACTTAAGCATTCGTCATTATGACGGATAAAAAGATGTACCATTACTGGTTTTCGATGAAACGACGGCACTCAAACAGCAATACTATAATTTTGCTGAGTCACATCTACCCCTGAGTGTTGACTACCAACTTTGATTGTTCTTTTTGAGCAGACGCTGCGATTAAAAAAATGTTTTGTATTAATTGCTCTTTGTGGTTATTTCTTTTCAAGAAACGATAAAATACATATTTTGTAACGTCATCTAACGTTTAAAAGCTTAAACCTAGTTATTAAATGCCAATCCCTAACTGTGGTAGTAGGTACAAAGTACATTATTATTACAAAAGGATTTTCTTTTGAAAAATCCGTAAATATCTAAATGTAATAAACTTATTATAACTGTGTAAAATTAATAAAGTTTTTTTAAAAAATCTTCATGACTAGAAACCTACCTTAGTGTAACTCCGTTGAGTTACAATTCGGTTACAATATTATTGCACCTGGTGCTTGCAATTAAGTATAAGTACATAATGTCGTCGGCACAAAAGTCAACTCGCCAATCTGCAAAAATGTCAAAATGTTCAGGAAGGGTAGGATTTTAATAAAAAAAGTATGTATCGTTCTAAATCAGGGATTTCTTAAAATCAATTCAAGTTAATGAATTTGTATACTATTGCCACAGATACAATATTTTGCCACA
>DWJQ01000097.1:0-18907 GCA_018248915.1 Hesperia meskei straton | reverse complement strand
CCCATGGCAATTGTGACCGACTTAGAACAAGACCCAATTTAGGGACCAGGGTGGTTAGTCCAATTAGTAGATGGTGAGGAGGATTAACATTACAAATATGTTACAATGGGGCCAATATCAAATGTCACTGAAAAACACAAAAATATTCATTTGCATTCATTGTGGAACTGTGGAAGAGTGCACAGGAACAATAAAAGCACTGGATATCAAAAGTGTATCCTTTAAACATGTAATTAATAAAACAATCAGTAGTAATGCCAGTAACCACAATGCAATTGAACTCATCATTTGCTTATCACAACTAATATTACTCTGATATTACTGAAAGACGTTTTCTTAAGTAACTGTCACATTTGTTGTATTTTTCTTTCGTAGGACATTCTTGGGTAAAAGGTCACTGGGAAAACATAGGATACTTCCTCTGTTATATCTGGTCACCAAGATGTACCACTAATATCCCTAACACCCTACATAACATAACAATACAATCCAACATAATGTCACCTGTAGCAACTGCGGGTGTATCTGCAGCAACTGTTGCGGCGGGTTCTGGTAGGAGCCCTCGCCGCCCGACACCACGCCGCCGCCCAGCAGCGACTGCAGCTGCTGCATAGATATCACCTGCGATAAACGACGATATTGGCTGATACACGACGATATTAGTTGATACACAACAACACCAGTCGATACACGACGAGGTTGATTGATACACAACGACATTAGTTGATACACGACGACATTAGTTGATACACGACGACATTAGTTGATACATAACGTCATTAGGTGATACACATCATCAATAGCACCAGTTGATACCAAACAATATCCTTTGATACAATATAACATCACGTGATACAAGGTGGCATTTCTTGATACAAAACAACACCAAATATACAGGATATAGGATGGCAGGAGTTGATACAGAATAACATCAGTAGATACTCGATACGTGTGACCATTAGAAGCAAAATTTATTGAGTGCCTCCGTATTTCGTGGGACACGTTAAGTTATCGGTCCCGGTTGTTATCTTTGGATAGCAATTATCAGGCCACTTTGGTGATCTTCGAGTGAGATAAAAACTTTCGTCACTTGGGATGGCCGCTCCACCTATCCTTACTGAAGCAATATGAGTAAGCTTCATTACACCTCCTCAAGAGGAGCGACCTGTGCTCGAATAGTTGGCCATTATGGGTTGAAAACAATTCTTGTATTATGTACAACAATTCTTGTATTTTAGTTGTACAGAAATAGAATCACCTGAGGTTGTTGCACTTGAATACCATTAGGAACAGTGCTTGCCGCGTTTACAATAGCTGCCGATAGTTCATTACCCTGGAAAGTAAACAAAAAATTCATTAACTAACTTTATATTATAGCATATGGATTAGTCATCATACATTTTATACTACGCTGACACCATGTGTGTGACATAACCAAAAAAATGTGTATATTTGTATGTTTCATGTAATATTTTTTGCTAATAAATTTATTTCTTTCTTTAATGTCAAGGAAGATGAAAGTAAAAATGCGCTCTATAAATAAAACATACATTTATACACTAACATAATATGCTGCATAAATCTATGGCTAACAAGAACATTATGAAATCTTGTGATGTCATACTGCTAAAGTAAAAAAATCTAAATAAAAACTGCAACAGACTGTAACATTCTTAGTGTTACAGTCTCTTAAAATATAAGTGACTCACCGATAAACCCTGAGCCCGTAGCTGCTGCACAACAGCAGTGCTGATCACTCTCAGCTGCGGCTGTTGTTGCTGCAAGTAGTGCTGCTGCAACTGTTGCTGCACAGCCGCTAACGTCACAGAATCATTCTGTACTTGTTGTTGAACCAATTGCGCTTGTTGAACTTGTTGCTGCGCTTGCTGCTGAGCTTGTTGCTGTGCTTGGTGCGCCTGTTGTTGCGCTTGTTGTGCTTGTTGTTGAGCTTGCTGTTGCGCCTGTTGTTGCGCTTGTTGTTGCTGCGCTTGCTGCTGTTGCTGCTGCTGTTGTTGCTGCTGCTGTTGCACTTGTTGCTGCTGTTGTGGACCTGTAATTAGATTGAGTATTCTAATGAAAACAAAGATTTACTGATTTCCAAACCTGTATTAAATTCATATAAGATTGAATTTTCTTCACTAAGTAGTTGAGCAAAAATGATTTCACATGAGCCAAAGTGTACAGATAATTAGGTACTTTTTCAGTTTTATAAAAATAATATTTCCAACACTTATTATTTCTTAGTTATTGTTCCAATCAAAACCACACCTACTGACTAAAATAATACATTGCATCAAATCATTAAGGAATACTTCATGATTCAGCATGTTTTTAGTATTAACTTTGTTAATGCAATAAATAAATAAATCAGTCTCAAGAGGTGGGATTGTATTTGTATACTACTAATTCTACCTTTTGAAAATACATGTGACCATCTGTGTAACATAATATGCTATGTGTACCATACCCTACATTACCATATTGTACTGTATCATTCCATATTGTATTGTATCATAAATATATTATATTATAGTACTGTAAAATCCTTACTGAAATGTTGCTGTTGTTCCTTGTCTTGTCCCTGGTCGGGCCCCATGCTGGCGGCGCCGAGACGACTACACGTGGCTGCCAGAAGCGCTAGTGGCGACTGGCTGCCGTTGGCCTCCTGCAATGAGTATACATCTATCTACTTAATAAGGAAAATTAAGTTGATTGTTCTAGTATTAGATTTTATCAGGTGTTATTTTTCAGAACTCCCTAGCTACAGATTAAAGATTAATCAATTCTGCAAGAACCCATGAGAAAACTCGTATGTTGGTATATATTGTCAGGCAAATGGCACCTTCCTCTGACTATTGCATGTTTGTATTCAGTTACAAAGAAACTGATGATTGATAACCTATCCTTCGAAAAATTGATCTATTGGAGTGTACAAATGACTCTTACATCACTAATTTTGCAAGAGAATGAATTAAGAAAATTAACTCTAATTAATTAACTCATTAATTAATTAATGTTCTCTGCCATTTATCAAATGAGATATATTTATATCAGTAAAGACAAAATGTTGGAGATTGTAGTGTCATTAGTAGTGGTCAAGTATAAAAATACCCCACAAGGAAATTGTTCAAAACAATGTATGTACTCAAGTTATAAATATAAACACCAGTTCTGTCAGGTATGTCAATCATGTTGATCAATATTCACTTATTGATTTTTTGCTGATATAGTTCAAGGATATCAAAGTGTCTTTGATCGCCACAAGTAGTTGAAAAATCCTCTAACAAGTAAGAATATATCATCCATTGATAGTAAAAACATTGTGTTCAGTTGTAATATTAATGTAAGATATTATTTACTCGGTCACTAAACCCTTCACCTACCTAAACCTATCTACACTGGGGCAGTGTGGGGGATTATGCTCAGAGCCTCCTCAATGATATTAAAACAATAAAACCCTCAATAACTACTTCATGACAGTTACCTATCTTCTCCTATGTGCAGTGTAAATATTTTATAAACTAGTAATTGAGTAAGTATAATACAGGTTTGATCAGATATAGGACATGGGAGCCTGGATTTGAACTTTTCAAGTGACAAAAATATGTACTTTTTGGGAAAATTATTTGGCTTTTAGGAAGGAATTAATTCTATAAAATCTATGCACTTGAGAGTTGTCAGTAAGTTCTCAGGTCTCCTAGGTGCCTTAGATGGGCATACTTTAGTCACTCTACATTTAGCCAGAACCCCTTCCTTTACTAAAAGAAGTTTTGGACGCATTATTTTGATTATGAATTACAGGCTATTATTATTGTACATTCAGAAAGTTGCATTCAACCGTCAAAAGTGACACATATTAAATGAGTAGGTTATTTCTTAACCACACAAATTGGCCACAGATTAGGGACAGGAGTTGACAGGACGGTGGGAAAGGTTTGGATTTTGAAATACTTTAGCAAGCTTGTCTTAGATGTACAATTATCAACTAAAATCCTTAGCTGTAGAAAACTTAGCTGTAGAATGCAACACAAATTAATACTCCCTAACAGTTTAGGCTACTAGTGTCATCTGTATTGATTAAAAATATGGGAAGTAAGATATTTCCAACATGAAAACTTTTCTAGTTCTTTTCCAGGGTTTCAAAGTACCCTCATACTTAATGTCATCATTGGATGAGTGGATTGCATGTCAAAACATAGCAGATAGACAGACTTTTCATTTAAAATATTTATATATGTATCGGTACAACATGTATGGTATACATAAGAGCAAAAAAATCAATTGATGGCAATATAGAAAATAAACTGCGGAGCTTTCCATACACAAATGCCAACATTGGGTCATCTAGCAATAACTCTTTGCTCATTGACCACAAATACAATTTATACTTAAGTAAATAATTTTTAGTGCACAAAAAATTTTTAACCTAAGTGGCATACAACTCGAGAGAGATAAAAGTAGAGGTATGTTGTGTTGTACATAGAGAAAAAAAAACAATATAAGTAATACAATAAATTAGAAGAACACATGACATATTTGCAGATAGTTCAATAAATACCAAAACCATTGCAGTGAGAAAGAGTTACTGTCTTTTGAGCTGACAATTTAAACCTACAGGGGAGAAATCAAGTGCGAATCGAACACAAAGCGCTTAACAGCCCTGAAAGAAAGGGGATGTACCATGAATGAAAGGGGAAAAAGCCCTTCGCGACCCCAATAAAGTTGAAATGTATCAGGAAATGTAATAAATATGAAACAGTACAAAGAAATGGTAACAATATATTTCGCGCGAAATAAGAAAGTTTCAACTTGTTATTAAGATCGGTACCTTATTTATAGCATCGCTTAGCGTCATAACCATGATTTCATTAAATAAATT
The DNA here is from genome assembly GCA_018248915.1 of Hesperia meskei straton. Taxonomy (NCBI): domain Eukaryota; kingdom Metazoa; phylum Arthropoda; class Insecta; order Lepidoptera; family Hesperiidae; genus Hesperia; species Hesperia meskei. Next base: position 14,028 of record DWJQ01000097.1, on the reverse strand, counting down.
ATTTTACATTAAATCATCTTCATACGAATTCTTATTTATTTCAAAGTTAACTGTATCTACCTACTCTACTGTTTGTTTGGTGTTAATGTTTACTTTTTTGACAGTTGCGTCCAAAATGTCCAAATCTGAATTTACATTCACTAATAGAAAAAAATCAAGATTCTCAATATTCCCAATTTCAATAGACAAATCATTCACTCAATAAAACTGTCAAAACGTCATCATTATCTTTACGGTTTAGTATTCTGTAGTGAATTTCATATGAATTTTGTTATTTATCTACACAATTCAAAGCACATTCAAAGTAATTCAACAGCACAAAAATGTAAAACAATACAAGTGAATGCTCATTAAGTGTGATCATGTATTACGATATGGTTGAAATTGTAAGTTTAGGTCAAAACAAAACAAAGTTTTAACCGTCCGCATGGTTAATGCACTCGCGGTAGTTTGGAATCGACACGCCTTTTCCTAACAAGTGCCGGGAGCCGGGAGTCGTCGCGTGCAAGGCCGCCGCCGCCCTTCGATCCACCCACCTTGGATCGCGTGAGTAGTTTTTACGCTAAAATAATTTAACCACATCCAGCTTCCAGACACACTAATTCCAGGCGTATTTATAAAAATAGCAGCTTTCTTGTAATAAAAAATTGCTTCATTCTGTATTTTTAGCATAGACGTCACGAATGATAGTGACAACTTAGTTTCATGTGCACGAAGTATTTAATAACACATGTATTTTAAACAAAGATTACAGGAATAGCTTCCTCGTTTACATGAATATCATCACGATTCACCGTCATGTACCATGACCAATTGTGACAAAAATGGGTGGGAAGCTGAACTGGAGGAGGACGCTGATGCTATTTCGGCAAGGGAGTAGTGCGCCTCGCGGTCACTACCTCCTGCGTGTGGCCTGACGGGCCCCACACGGCCGGGGCCGCACTCGCCCCGCCCTCCCCCTTCGCCGACCGACACACGAGACCGCTGCCCGCTAGCGTCCAATCTGTTACACAATAACACCGTATCCTTTCACTTTACATTGTTTACCTTTATTATTTTATCTTCACTAATGTATTCCACCTGCACTTTCGTGGGCTCAGACGACATTATCTACTTTGCACTTGCAAACAAATATTTTTCTTTGTTCACTTACGGAACGCACCATTCTCACGACCGGCCGCCAAACTGCGGCGAGCGAACTAACGAGTGGAGCCGAACTTGGTCGGATAACTTCGGAGATCCGCCTCCTATCGCGGTCGTAATAACTTCGGTTTTTGTGTTATTTTATCTGATATTGGCCTTGGTCAGAGGTATAAGACATTTTTTAAAGTCTTTCAAGTATCAGTAATCTATACTACAGCCGCCAGGTCGTGTGAATGGGATGTTTTTTGATAAAAAGTTTCTGTCACAAGTTACTGTCCGTATCTCTGTCTCTCTCTAACAGAGACAGGTTGATTATTGGTAGGCAGCAGCTGCGCCTCTCTTCTCCTCCCCGTCGCGGGTGCGGCGCCGCCGCCCGATAATAATAATTGAAAGTAGGAAGGACGTAATAATGGGTGTATAACCTCGTGCCCGCGGCCTCCTTGGGCGGGCAAAAAATGCACACATGTCGTGCTGCTTGGCGTGCCAGACGTGCCATCTAGCATAACCTGTAAACACACGATAAGGATTATGTTATGCTGAATTACCGATTACTCTCAGTATATCATCAATTCTTCATGCATTCCAATGCTAAGAATTAAAATCTTCTCGAACATGCTCAAAGCCATAAGTTAGTTCAGCCGACTTGTTTTGTACCTTTTGGCGGTAAAACTCGGACATTGGTTGGGACTATGGCTAAAAATATTGAGGCCTATTAAGTGTTCCATTTTCCAATATAAATATTTATGTAAATATATTTAATATTTATTTGCACGCAGTAGCTGTATAATAATGATCAATCGTGTTATATGTAATAAATTTTCCGTAATTTTATTTTCATATTGCTATGAAGTGATTATTACTTCTACTGATAGATTTCAACATCAAAAACTTTTTGTAAATAAACGATATTAGTAAATACGTGCCATCAGAGGACATTATAAATAGGTCCAGTCTGGCTCGAAACGAGAGTGAAAGTCGAGCTACGTTTTGTCAAGCGTCAGCCGCGTTCGCCCCAAGTCCATTATGCACGAATGAGCAGCCGCCCCGAGAGAGCGTATGTCCCCGGCTTAATTATTTGAGTCTCACGCAAAACCATTCTCAGTCCTATTACCAACGAGTAAAGTTTAATTTGCAGTACAAAATTATTTTTTACCGTATATTTTCAACCGTAACAAGTCGATGTATAAATTTAACAGATATTAAGCCTTATCGATATGATTATAAGGTTTAAATTTGCTTTTTGGAAATTATTCAGTACGACGTTGTTATTTTGGCAGTAATTCTATTATGGGTGTACCTCTGTGCGGTACGGCATGCGGTAGCGAGTGACGCGATAGTATTTACGTTACTTAATTAGTTGGTTTGGTGAACAGCAGCGATGAAATCATCGCGCTTATTGTTTCGGCACGTTGCTGTCTCACTGTTTTTATTTTCTTAAAAATGATGCTCTTGAGTATTTAACTTACTTTTGAAATAATTACTAAATATAATTATGTATGTTGTCTATCTTATTGAATGTTGTTATTCTTTAGATACCTAAATTAATATATAATGAAGAGGACCTACCAAGAACATTTTTTTGCTATTTGTTCTAAATTAATTTAAAAGAAATATTTGAATATCATTCACAGCTCTATGAGCATGAAAATTCTGGAAAAGCCTAATTTCTTTCAGAGTTGGTATTGCATAAAATAAATTTCATGATTTTATCAACATCTATTGCACTGTGCACTGCAATTTCTCGTATACAATTTAATTAGGCAATTTCTTGTAATATCACAATAATTAGGTAGGTATGCTTAGAGCAGTCTTATACAAAACCAATACCGGAACGATCGTCATTTGACCGACACGTGGCAAATGTTGAAGGAAAAACAAGTTTTAGCGTGCGTAATATTATCCCTAAAAGATTGTAATCAAAATTAATCGCTTCCTCTTCGGTGCCAAGGTGGCCTGCTTCGTGTTACATGTGATAGGTCTCATTAAATCGGAAGGGAAAGTTACTCGTTCCTTTTAGGTGCCTTGGCTGTATTGTAGGTTAATGGCAAATTATAATGTCGAGGCATTGATCGGTTCGCCGATGCAAATAATCGAAACTGTTTTCTATACCTTACCTTTCCTGTGAGATTGACCGAGGATGTATCCAAATTGGAAAGATTTTACAACTAAAGAATTCGTTGCCGGTGGCAGGGAACATTAGTGTGGTGGTTGGGATACATACCTACATATGATTAGCATTGTAGATACATACCTACATAAGATTAGCATTGTACCACCATATTAGAGTCGAGAAAAATATGTAAATTTTATTTTCTATACTTAACACGAGTTTGAGTTGACCCAAAAAACCTAAGAGATACCTATTCACAAAATGTTTCTTGGAATATAAACTCCAAAAAAGTGTGATTGAGAATGTTGATATGCGTTAAAACCACGCGTTAAATATTAAAAATATATTATTATATTATATTATTTATTATTCCAAATATTAAACAAATAAAATCATTCCTTAAGGACTCTTTCACTCCTAAGTATTGAAAAATACTGGCAGAGCTATTTATCGATCGATACGACTAATCTCTTAGCAGTGGCATTTCTTTACAATAAGATTTCATTTGCTTCATTTTATCTAGGTATAAAAAAACTCTCAAACATCTTGATGCAGATATTATTTATGAATAAAAATAACCTCATGTCAATATAAAATGAGCTCAATATCATTTTAATACTATTCAGCTCATTACTCTGGTCTATCCAATAAAAGATATCTTGTAAGTTTATCTTAGTTAATTTATCAGGAAATTAATAGATGATACATCATACCATAACGACATCGTTTATAAATCAGATATCATCTTCAAATATAGCTCAAACATCAAAATGTTTACGAGGGATCCAAATGGGGTCAAAAATGTTCAAGGGCGTCATTGTCGAACCGGAAAGCAGCAACTCGCGCGTTGACGGAAGCGGAAGTGACGGTGGGCGGGCCGGACCGCCCGCGCCACCCGCCCCCCGCCCGACACGCCCTAGCTTCCAAGTCACGCTGCATCTCCACTAATTAACGCATCAAGGACAACAACACAACGAGTGAAGTACGACAAATCATTCACCAGACCCCAAACTTTCTACTGAATGTTGCTGAGCTATACGCTCGATCGTATCCCTATCTATCGATAGACGTGGGTGGCTAACGCATGTTCGCCGAGTTGATTGACGTCAGTCAAGACGACGAGACGCTATTATTCATGTTTGATTGAATCACCGGCGTGTAATTTATGTTTAATTGTAGAGTAGAACTAGTGCTCCTTGAATCGTAAAGATTTTTGCAATGTTGTGTCATGTCTAGTATTACTGTTTTAAGCGATATCAAGTTTAAAACCTAGGACTAATTCATGTTTAATGACTTTAACTAATGAATATTCTACAAGAAACTTAATAAAACCATAGAAGTAGATGCACTTCCCTTACCTACCCACATAGTTATAAGAAGTTACACCACTGTAACTGGAGTGGCGAGTTTGTGCTAAGTGGAATGCTCTACGTGATCAAATATCACATCCGTTTCCCATATAACCGAGGGATGTTAGGAGTAAAAAAAATGTTTAATGTGATATTTTTCGAGGTCTAAAATGCATGTTTTTATAACAAAAGTATATCTCCTATGTATAGGTATATGTAGGTATACATGCCTCTATGGTTATTGAGGACATCCGCGTGTGAGTAACCATGTAGGGGCAGGGAAGAACAGCTGCCGACCCTGGTCATCAGATAAAGGACCTACGATTGTTTTATTCTTTAAAACATCTGCTTCCATAACCCGATATGCAAGGTGGATCATGAGCTTTATTCTCTTTAAATCAGAAGCCACGCCCACGCCTACGACCACAAGCCCACGAACATCTGGAAAATATGTAATAAGTTAATCGACCCAGATAAGTCACATGATACGTTACACCTGTTACGCAGGATAGTCGCATACCTAATGTATAAATCAAATACTAAGCCCGCAGATTGGTCACACACAATCTATAATTTATGCCTGTCTCCGTTGCAGTTAATATCAGCAACATTATATATTTGTTAAAGTACCTATAACTTGTTAATTGCTTTAACAGCAATTTTGTTTCGGATAGAAAGGTCCTCAAGTGTAGCAACGCATTTGAGACCGAGTTAGAACGAGACTCTTACAATATTACTAACTAGACTAACAGAATTAACTATCACTAACAGTTCCAAGTCCTTACGCTTATTTACAAACTAACCAACTAATATTTTAGGTAGGTACCTACTATCTACAGCTAACTGGACTATCCATCCCTGTCCCCATTCGAGTTTTGTTATAAGTCGGTCACAGTTATCATGGGCGGCAGCGAAGGGGTGGTGCTACATGCTCGTTTGCTATCTTAATTTCATTAAAAAAATACTAAGCCTGCAGATTGATCTCATACAATCTATAGCGTATGACTGTCTCCCTTTCAGTTAATATTGTATATCAACAATAAATTGTTTCAAAGTCGGGGTATCAAAATTGGAACACCCAGTCAAAAGTCATGAGATAACGAGCATAAACTAACTATCACAACATGTCGCTCAAATTTTTATGAGACGGCAATCAGGTAGGTTTTGAATATCGGTAAAATTATCGAAATCGGTTCACTCAGAAAAAACATACACACGAATTGAGAATGTTATAAAAAAAATACCATGCGTTATTGTAATGCTCGTAAGTGTAAAAAAATATCTAGACAATCGGTAGCGTGTCAAGCCAAGTTCTAGCAAACATAAGTGTCGTGCAGCACCTTGTGTAGTATTGAGTAGTAAACGAACCATTTGAAGCCACTTTTGACCTCCTCATAACTGAAGAACTATTTGATTATGGTTTTTCTAAAATTCGCAATGCGTTTATTATTACTATTTGATTATGGTTCGCTTATGTGCGTTTTATTAAATGATTTATCAAATACACAATTCCATCCAGATTTAAAAATTGCCATAAAATATTTTTTTCAAACGTTGAGCGTTCGAGTTTTTTAGCCTTATCTACTTACTTAGTACTTATAGATAAAAATAAGCTATTAAGATTGGCGCAGAATAAAGTATAATAGTTTTGAAACACACTGAGATATTAGCTGATTAATGGATCTAGTTACCTCATAACGCCCCTTATTTTACTTGTAATATTTTTTTTATTTTAATATCAATAACAAAAAATCTAGAGATTATGACCCGAACGAATAACAAAGCACTCAAAGATCGTTGACACGCTCGACATCACCACGTTCACCCTTTTGACGTGAATTAAAAAAAATCATAAACACACGGTAGACGCGCCCACCCACCGCCCGCCCGCGAAGTAGCCGCGGGGGCGTAACCGCCGCCCTACGCCGCATGTAACTTTACAAGTGTTACAACTTTTTCCCGCCAATTCTTAGCTGCTTTCTTATCCCTAAACAAGTGGTTGAACGTCAGAGCTTTGCAACACTAGCGCTTCTCAAAGACTTTTTATTGTTAAGAGTTATGGTAAGTTGTGTTTGTTACAGGTATGTTTTGAGCTGTTATCTCATCTACTGTTTGACTCGGACAAAGTCATTGCTTACTTTGCCTATGTAAATTAATTGAAAGAGAACATAAAGCATTAAGTTTATAAGTTTATTTTATAAAAGCTGCCAGCCTCCTTTTCAAGAAAAACCGATATCGCGGTGGCTGAATATAATTCTTGATTTGAATAGTAATTGAAAAATAAAAACAGAGACTATTTATTGACTATTTATGTGAATTGAAGATCCATAACAAATAATGGGTAATTGTCGTTTTATCGCCCCTAAACCGAAACAATTGTTTAACATTATTACTATGCTTCAGTTACTTTCAACTTCTACCTACATAGTTATCTTACATCTATCAGCAGTACTAAATAGTAAGGTGCCCTCACACTAGATGTCACTATTCTAATATGTACGGGTAGCGACATCTACACTGACATTAAATCATTGTAGTTTATTGTTATACTCGTAGTTTCAACTTAGACCCCTCTGATTCCAACGAAGTGAACGTACATTTGGTTCATGACAGGAATTCATGTCGTCTGAAGCTGAAAGTACCTTACAAGTATAACTTCATTTACTAGGTATTGCTAACAGATGGCAGATTTGTGTATGTGTACGAAAAAAATATCGAAACCTCGAGTTTTATATTCTGTACTATTCATTTCATACATTATTCGAGAATAGTGTGCAACCAATTTTTTATTTTTATTTTTAGCAATAATAAACGTAGGTAACGAGTCTTGTTTTCCATTTTGGAAGTGGAGTTAAATAACCAGCGCTAATTAGGCATAATATATTATGATTAATCTGCGTCAATAAACTGTTATGCAGACAGTACCTACCTACCTACCGAGTAACATTTTCATTTTTCATTTGCTTGTTTTCATTCATTCACTTCTTCTGTTATCTATGATTATTCTGTATATTAAAATTTTGACATTGACATTTTCTTAAATGGCTGACAATGACAGATAAGTCTGGCAACCATAGAGATAGTAGTACAGTGTACACCAGCCTGGCAACTTCATCAAAGAGCGGCAGACCAACGCCATTTAGGTAGTAGGTACCTATTTAATCTAGACCGTGTAGACCTCACAGACGAGATAGGGTAGACCGGTAGACCTTACAAAGTCACAGCCGTAACGAGGTGTTGGCGCTTGGGTAATTTTAAAATATTGTAACAGTGTACGCGTTGTTGGTGCAATTAAATAAATAAATAAATTATCTCACTATTTGCTTAAAAATACCTAAAATCATTGCATCTCTGTTTTTGAGCTCCGCTCATTCGGTTTTGGTGGCGGGTGGTAAACGGCATAAAAAAACTCCACTGGATTTTGAAATAAATTTAATGCATGATAAACACGATATAGAATTTCACAAACACATATAACGATGTAAACTTACGCCATGCGCACATTTTTGTAGATATTTGCGACGTACAGAAACGTTCGTAAAGGAAACGTTAAAAATATTAAGTAAAATCGTATTTTACAACTATAAATCACAATATTCAAGTTTTAAACTCGTGAACAAATCAATTTAAAATTTTATCTTTACACAATACTTCGTTATAGGGTATAAGTACTTGAAACCAATTAAGACAAATTTACAAAACTTTCATTGTACTTAAAAATAAAATAAATAGGGAATCTGATAACAATATTTCAATAAGTAGATACGTACTACGTACTATGAGTAAAATAGGTAGGTAGCTATGATGAAATTATTCAATGAAACCAAATACTGGATATGTTATGTACAAAAACCTCAATGGTCGTGTTCGGATTATATAGGTAGGTACAATCATTTTGCAACATACTAAAAATATACAAGTACAAGTTGTAGGCACGAGTAAAAATGAATGTTTTGTGTCTGATTTATTTAAGGTCAGTACCTACATGCTAGAATTGCTAAGTTACTATAGCAGGTTCTTTGAGTGCTTCTAACAGAATATTGTGAATCTAAAGTATACTGATTCAGACTACCTAAGTCCCTAATTTATGCGCCTACCTAAATATGACTATGCTTGTACTCTAGTGTAGATAAATAATACTTAAGGGTGATTCTAATGAGGAAGATCTACGTTGTTGCGATTTGCGATGCATTACTCGATATAGGTAACGATAGACATCTGGAACAGGAAAAAAAGGTTAGGCGGCTTACAAAACGGTATTACACTCAGACAATGTTGCCAGGTGTCTGGATAAATCCGGACCGTGTCAGGGTTTTTGAGTCCGGCCAAAATAAGCGGTGTCCGGCCCGTCCAGCTTTTGTTAGGCTTTTTACATTTTAACCATTGTTACCATGCAATTAAGTCTAGGATGCAATATTTTCTTATAATAATCGTTGACTGATGACTTAAGTAATTGTACACACTACTTATATTAGGTACGTGAAGAGGTCCCATCATCCACATTTTAACAGGGTTACAAAATTGTACGAAAATTACATCAACCCATTAGCACGTTCTGGTCTCCTCTGCTCTCATGATTGCAGAGAAGACTTACTCTAAGTATCCATTGGTAATTTACCGTTTCAGCGAGGCATGGAGACTTAGAGGCCACCACCGCTCCTCTCGACACTGATCTGCTTCTTGAGAGCCTCGCGCTCGTGCAGCTCTTCGCCCATCTCCGCCATGCGAGCGAAGCGCGAGTACGCCACGTGACCCGACTTGATGGCCGACATCATCTGTTACACAGGGGAATGGAAAATATATCGTAAGGAACAAATAGTGGAATGTTTGCGTGGAGTCTTGTAGGTACGTTACACGTTAGTTTTTGCTTTTGATTAGATTACATTATCTTTAAGTGCTTAAAAAGGTCTTAATTGAGGAAATAATTAAAAATAATAAAGATTTTGAAAATAGAAAATATGATACAAATGAGAATAACCAAGATTGTTAACTAAAAACATTTTAAATTCACAAAAGAGCGTAAATTTTATAAGTGAAATTGTTTTTATATTTTCCAGACAGATTGGTCCGTAACAAAATGTTATACGATTATATAAAAAAAAAACATAAAAGGACAATAACAGCATGCATTAATATAAATTGTATAAATTAATGAGGAGTGAAAACCAATTAAATTAGCGTGCAGGTAGGTTAGATCACATTGCATACTCTGTAACAAAACATGAAGCCATGCGACAAGCATTACACGGGTTACATCGCATAAATAACTATAAAATAAAAGTAAGTAAGCATTATATAAGTAATTAAACTACACCCTACACGCAAAATCCATATATTGGTAATAATTAAAAGTTTACGATGAGATTAGCTTGGTAGAGTCGACAACCAACACATTAACATACAGGGATATCAATAATTAATAAATCAAATTTAGACTTAACCGTGATATATATGTAAGTACAATACATTATCATTATGTGTTTTAGGATAAATAATTTCATAGCAAATTACAACAAGGGATTATTGTTATTCGAAAAAAACGTTATTAATCTAGCATTCACCAGGTAAGGGGTTGTAAAAATAAATAAAAATAAAAAAGCAAGATCCGAGTGGATGTCATGTTAAGGACCTGCAAGTATTCGTCGAGTTCGACCTGGCCGTTCATGTTAGTGTCGATCTCTCTCAATATTTCGTGCAACTGTTCCCCGGTCACCTCCTCGCCGTAGCTCTGTGGAAAAGCTAGACGTTCACCACACTAGCATTGAACATTGAACACTGACACGATCGTGTAAGCGGGCCTTATGGAACATTTCATATTTTTATTTGAAAAACAATGACATTTGGGTATTGAAATTATTTGTTATAACTTGTGGACATTATATTCCAATTTTTTTACGATATATTTTTTTCTCTGAAAAACAGCGATTTTCGAAAATTAATACCTCTGAATTTATATTGTTTTTCAAATAAAAATATCAAATATTCCATTAAAATCCCATCATTAGTTTACCTTTACTAATTCCGAACTACATAGGCAACCGATAACGTATACACCCATATCCCTCTATTAACTATACCTACTACTAACTGTATACAGATTGCATAACCCCGTGAACTAATAACCCTAGATTACTATGACAATCATAACACAAATGAGCCGCGAACATAGACCCTGTATCCAAAGCGGTGCGGTTGCTCCTCTACCTGCAGGTAGTCTTGCAGCTCCATCTGACCGTGGTACGTGACGTCCAGCTCTGAGAGGATCGAGCTCATTTCATTATCGCTCAGTTTCAAACCCATGCTCTATAACATCAATATATTCTGTAAAATATTTTGTTGTTCTGACATGAATATCTTCTTTATTCTTGGCTGGCAACCTGGTCTAAACATTAACCATCAGAAGACAAATGGTCCTTTGTCGTCAGAAAATAAAAGAAAGAAATTGGGCTGTGTACGTCATGAAGTCCTTGGCATAGCAGGCTGAAAATACTTAAATCAATTGGTTATAACTTCTTCAGTGTTACCATTGTAAACATACTAGAGTAGAGAACCGCCCGCGCTTCGCTTCGCTTCGGGACCCGTAAGTAACAGCCGCGTAGGTCCCGCTCCCGTATGAATCTGAACTAAAAATTAGCCTATAACATTTGCCTATGACTTAAGTAAATTACATGTAGTATTGGATAGCGTGATTCAGAACTTGCAAATGAATTTTACTAACGCCATCTATTAACAACTCCGAAACTAAACATCTAGCAACTAACAAAACATCGATTCTCCCATGGGAATGAGATGTTTTTCCGCGGTAAAAAGTAGCCTACGTCACTCTCCACCCTCCTAACTATCCCCACAGACATAAACCATACCATATAAAAGCCATGTTGCGACGTGAAAGATTCCCAAACAAACAAACAAACACACTTTCACATTTATAAAATAAGGATACCCACTATTTTTGAAAAATAATACTATTATTATATTCTTTTGATCTCAAATTTCCGAAATGGAGATTAATTATAAATGTCTGATTACCAATGCCGAACAATCCATCCGACTGTTTGGCATCAACCCAATTCTAAGCATAATTTTCTTTTCATCATCATCAAGGAGGCCTAGAATAAGCTGTCCCACCTGTGACAATTACTGTTAAATTTAAATAAGCCATTTCACACTTCTACTTTAGTCATGACTTGTCTAACGCAAGGTTTCCTAATGAATAAAGTTCCCCCATTCACAAAGAATTGAAGAAATTCCTATAACGAAGTAACTAGCAGTCACCTTGAGATTTCTCCTGATGTCGTTGATAGAGACGTATCCCTTGCGGTCGGCGTCGATGATCTGGAACCGCTTGATGTAGGTCTGGATCTCGTCCTTGTTCAGGTTGATGGGGATCTTGTCGCGGGACGCGCGGTTCACCAGCTGACCCATCTCCGTCGCGAGGAACTCGTTCGCCGCCTTGATTTGTGCCTGGAATGTGAAACAATAAGGTAAGTATAGGTACGTAACACTGTCATGGCGTAAGGATCTTCTAATTCGCAGTTACTGAAAGTCTTACCTGCTTGTTTCTAACCGGGAATCATATTAAAGACAAGAGAAAGCTTCTTTCTGACTAACTTAGCAGACAGACTCACTACATTCGATAAATGACTCAGTCTGCTGAGTTAGTTCGTATATTATGACTATGCTACTTATCACGGTTCAACGCAACTAGGCAAGCGTACCATCCATTGCGATCTTTAAGTAGATCATCCATCATCTATTAACTATATAGGCTACACGGTGATTATTCGATCCTAGCTACCTTCTTCTCAGAGTCGCTCCACTTGAGCTCCTCAGCCATGATATCCACGATGGTGGGCAGCGCCTCCACGGCCGCCTGCACGTTGAGGAAGGCGAGCCGCAGCCGCCGCGCGATCATGTCCACTGCGGTGCACGCGTACTCGCGGACACCGTACCTACGAACATCGAAGGCATCCGTGATACATTACCAGCTCACTATGACGGGGTAGTTCGTTTGTTAGAAGCTTTTCAGCGATGTATGCAGAACAGGGAACAAAAAACGTCAGGATTGATCCTCAGAAGAGGGAATAGTTTTTGGCGAAGATGCGCTGTTTCTGAATGCTAATAATGCATGCATCGGTACCGCCAGGGTTAAGTGGACCGCTATATGAAAAGTGAGTAAATATTTAGATTTTGTAGGTGTACCCATTTCTTGTCGTATATACTCCAAGAAACTGAACTATTATATAGTATCTATTTTAAGGTTTATATTGGACATTCTTACCAACCTAATTTCAGCGTCGATGTATGGAAACTCGGGATGGACCTTGTTGCCAATGATAGGCCACCTCTTGCCCGTCATGGACGCCATCTTAGCTACTGCGAACGCCCTGTCACCGTATGACTTGGCTAAGTGTACTGCCACCTGAAATTGTTTAATTAGTTTTACACTTGAAATAAAAGCTTTCAATTTGTTCAATGTACTTATCTACTTTATGCATTCAGGCTGGCATCCTCTTGAGTGACAGAGAAAATACTTAGGTATTAATTAGTCGGATCGCAAAACGCTTATCAGACTCAAAAATATTAGGTATAGTGTTCTTGTTCCAACTATAACTAATAACTTAATCGATTTACATTTACCTATTTACCAACGACACAGTTTATGAACAGTAGGCTTTATCTAAGTTAGTGCGCTCAACACTAATGACTTCATAACTTACCATCAGGAAGGATCGTTGCCAAGCAGTACCTTATAAGAAATAAAAAAATCGTTTTAAAGGTATAAGAGGAACGTACCTCCATTTCCAACCCAAAGTCCTGCACCAGCCGGATGTACATGGTGGGCGTCCAGCCGTGCGCGCCCTCGATCAGGAACCCGTCCGTCTGGCACTCCTTGAACAGCGGCTTCAGGTTTGCACCTTGAACGACACGAGTGAAATTAACAGGATATCTTTACATAATATGAACGCAAATTGAAAGATATGTGCTAAGGTAGAGTAGGGACACGTAAATATCTGTCTGGCTCTGACGATAATATTCGCCAGATTTGTCTATGAGTTATGTTGACTATCATGGTCATAAGTACTCATAAATGGTTCGAAGTAGGTAGAATACTTTTCTTAATGATCTTTCGTATCATTAAGAAAAGTATTGTTTTTAATGAATGGAAAATTTTTGGTTTGATATAAATAAGAGTGTTTTAAGTTTCAAGTCTGTTATCTTGGTTAATTGGAAACTCCTTGGGAGTTTCATGCTGCTTTTGCTTCCAGATAACTCACGGTATTTCTTGAAGGGTGGCATAGTTTAACTTTCAAAAAATAAAAAGAAAACGTTTCATATCTCCTATTGAACTTCGTAACATACTCACTCTCAATAGCAGCATCGATGGTCTCCATAGCCTTGGCGCGGTAGGTGGTCCACTTGCCG
>DWJQ01000096.1:0-19057 GCA_018248915.1 Hesperia meskei straton | reverse complement strand
CCTGTCCTTACACTTTTTAACAAACTAACCGACTAATATTCTAACACCATCTACTAACTGGACTAACCGTCCTAGTCCCGTTGAGTCTATGTAGTTCTAGGTCGGTCACAGTTGTCATGGGCGGCAGCGGAAGGGTGGTTCTGTATGCTCGTTTGCATTTAAGTTGATGAATTTAGATGAAAAACTCCCGCGTTTATTTCATAAGTAAAAATAAAATACCGGATATTTTATTTCGAAGCATTTTGTTACATTATTCAAACTAGCGACCCGCCCCGGCTTCGCACGGGTGCAATAACTCTCCTCAAAAGTGAGAAGCATAGCAAGTTGAAACAAATAAAAAGAATTAGAAAAGTTAGTTTGTAAAAACCTATACGACTTTGTTATATTCTTCAAGTTACACAAGCAAACCACAATTAGGGAAACGCTAATGCATTAAATTATACTGATCAATGTTGTAGAGATATGAACAAGCCGGTTCAATACATTCCGACTGAATGCCCACTAATTAGCCACCGGATCTATACAAATATAATTCCTCTGCATTACATTTCTGTGGAATAGGTATGCACCAATTATTTATTCAGATCTATTTTCATAGTTCATGTCATCAAATCATATTAATGCTATCGTAATTTGCAATTTCAGCAATGCATGGAAACGCTTTTTTGAAACTGTTTTTTATTGCCTTTGAACCTTTCTAGTCGCCGGTTCATTTTTATCTACTTACGAAAAATTACCAGTTTCAGAGATACATTGTACATTAACCAATAAGAAACGTCTCGATTGTCTTATCTATCTTCCTTAATTCAGATAAAGAATATTTACAACGAATTTATGGGATGATATATTTTTACTTTTGGCAGTTATTTTGACTTCATAATTATTCCAATTGTGAATCAAAACAAATCACTAAAGCAAATGAAAATTACACAGCAATAAATGTATTTAAAAATCGATAGATCGTCCATATGAAATCGATGTTCATAATCGAATCGTCACGTCCCTCCCTACCATGAGGTCACGACCCCCTGCCCGTATCGTCTAATCAGATTAAGAGAGGCCACTCTATACGATGTCCCTCTCATTGAATGAGGTTCATCTGTTGGGGGTATTAGTACAGAAAAGATAAAATAGTACTCAGTATTGGTACATTAACGCTATAATTCGAGTGATGTGACAATAGATATTAAGATATATTACTAGACGAATAGAGTTTATTTTGAATTGCGTTTAACTTGGTATTTCTTTCAGATGGCTGGCTTGGCAATATGGAAAGTTATTTCTAATTTACTAATACGCGTTACGAAGCAATACTCTGATTATAATAGGTTTTCAAATTAATGTAGTACGAAGAATAATTTTGATAAACATTTCACTTTTGTACGGATAACGTAAGTTGTAGACTAATACTGTATTGATGTACTGGAGGTGAGTGTAATGAAGAATGATGGCTTTGTGCCATTTATGATAATCTCCTAGAACTAAGAAAGATTTAATTAGGGAACAATATTATTAGGTACAACCCGAATGACGCAATAGTCTTTGGGTTAAAACGCCGGATCGCTCTTCCAAGGGTACCTGGGTTTGATTCCCAATTTGGATAACGAGTTTAAAATTTCTGTTCTCGTTCTGGGTGTGTGTCTTTGTCTTGAGCGATAATAAGCAGTGGAGTAATGATCTAATACATTCAAAGTTGGATAATTAAATCAGAGAAACCCACGTTTTTCTGTTAGCTTAGTATCTCAAAGTAAAATTATAACATCTTCAGTTATTTACTTCTTTCTTCTTCCAACATCTACTACCATGTATGTTACTTAAACCTCATAAGTTTCCGTGCCCCCAAGCTGTGTCCAAGCACGACAGTTTTATTAAAAACGCGGCTCCATAAATAAAATTGTTGAATTCCATAAGATTCCCGACTCCGGATCGCACATCATCACAGCAATATCCCGGGCCGCGCTACCCCCGCACTAAACTCTCATTCTTTCGACGTCGCAACTGAAATATAACAGCGGAATAATGCCAACGGAACATACTACACGTGAGAATGTTATCTTTCTGTGCTGCTGTTGCACCGCAGGCGATCGACGAGATATAGTAAAATATGATCCAATAAGACTGATGAGTAAGATATTCTGGAACAGTTTCAAGTATGTGCGTTATTAGTTGTGAAATAAAATGTAGTAGGTAAGTAAATGTAGGTATTCAATAGGGAACCCGACAAAATTGAAAACTTAAAAGTACCTACGATTTTTTTATTCATAATAATGTCAAAACATTTAACTAAGATTGTACTATTTTGAAACTGTCTTAAGAACGTTCAAAGTAAATTAAAGACAACGTATTATCCCGCACAAATATCCACTTCAATACAAAACCTACGTAGGTACTGTTTGTCTCATTATCCAGATTTAGAGCTATTTGTGTGAAAAAATTCTTCGAAATTGTTTCAACCCTTTTTGGGTACTAACATAATAATAATTACAATGGGTAGATATATAAATCGCCGACAATAAAACAAGTGTTTTATCCCGTTAAAGCGCATACCGACTGCGACTATACGTCAAAACGCTTAGATATCACCAACAGGGTATCCCGAAGCAAAATTGCCCACCATTTAAGTTGATATACCGTCCATTGTTCCTCAAGCACTCACACCAGTTGTTGCCGTAGAAGTTAGAACTGCAGTGGACATCGGACCATTAGTAAGTTTCACGGGACGCCGGAACATTGATCGATGTAGTCGGGGGCGTGTAGGCGATGCATACGCTCAGCAAATAAGGAATAGTTGACAAATGCAGTAAGGTCCAACCGTCCGAGTGTTCGTGGTGCCATAAGATGTATGGAGTCGAAACTGATTGATGGTGCCACGTGGGTTTGCGATCACGTTTGGCTCTTCGGGGACTTTAAGATGGATTGCAACGGCATTTGTTTATGTTTAGAACGTTTAACTTTAAGTATTGCATGGGTGTTTCGATTTATTTTTAATGTTTTAAACTTACTCATATCCCGGAGCACTCAAATATCTGCGCCGTCCGAGAATCGACCTTGGGACTCCTCGCTTAACAGGTAAGGTCAACACCAACTGAACTACTGATTCGTCAAGTACCAGCGACAGTCTACTCACTAGTTATAAAAAAAAATCGGAATACCTTAAAACTAATAAACACGCCTAATTTTTTTCCAAATAACGACTCAACTTTGAATTATAATATAAGAATCTACGCGTACATTTACATTGAAATTTTAAAAAAGTTTTCAAATAACAAGCGAAAAACGAAAATGTTTAAAACATTCCATTTACAAAAAAAATGATGCTCATGTTATTGAACGTTCGGAAAGGAAATAAAACTAGCATGACATAAATATTATGGTAATTATTAAGTATGTAATATAAATATTACGGTAACTTCTACGAAAAAAAAAATATTTCAAACGTCGCCGCGTCGTTCGTCTTAATGACAGCTGACAAACAGCTGGTCATTGCAGACTGGCAATAGATAGATACTTTATTACCACAATTATTTTTTGTGTGTTGCAAATCGAACTATTTCTATATCACCAAACATGTCCATCAAACCAATATTCAAAACTTGTTTTACTTATGGCTCTCTACTTACAAGTACATACTATAATGTTGACAAGAACCTGTGCTAGAACGTCGTAGAATATATTAATTATATTGAACTTTAATTACATAAGTTATTATTGTTGGTGATTTACTCAATTTGACGTCATCAAAATTTTATTACGCACAAAAATAAAAACAAATATCTTGTCTTTAGAACGCCAACTTCAAAAGTTGCTCGTTCGATTTTCAAACTCGGAAAAAACAACGGAAACCCGCGATAACCAATAGGTATTTTTAATTTCATTTCCAATGTCCTTCTCAAAACACGAAAAGTCACTTTAACTTCGATGACGAACAGAATCCAACACTGACACAAAACAGACTCAAAAGAATCCCTCCAAGCGTTGCCAAACACAGATGCATGTTCTCGGAGAAAATTTTCTTTTACGCCGAGCACCTTTTCTCCATCTGCCGCCACATAAATTTGTCAAAATGATAACCCGAAAAGACACTGAAAGGCCGTAAGTTATGTGTACACGAAGCTCGTAAATAATGCTCAACATTCTGTACACATCGGCCCGACACAGGTCTTATGCGTACGTAAAAAGGACCGTGATGGCGTGGCATATAAAATTGCGAATGCCCTGTCCCGTTACGTAGAAATTAATTACGCATACGAATGCTCCGCTTTAATTGTGATATGTCAGTTTTGGGGGCGCGTTTCGGAGAGTTTAACGCGCGCGGGAAGGTGGGAATTGGCCTTTAGTAATTTCTGATGGGTATACTTTTGTTTTAGGCATTAGATCAGATTTTTATGGTATGGTTTTTTAAAAAGGGGGGCTTTATAATCAGTTATTTTTAAAATAATTATTGTATTATCAACACTATATGCAATGAGGATTCGATCCCGGGATGCAAGGAGATCTCTGCAAAGTGCCGACATTCAATTCGCGAAGGTTCACTAATTCGGCGAAAATAAAAGAACCTTACTTATACCCATAAATACAGTTATTAATTAAGTTATAGATACACACAATAAACCAAAAATAATCACGGCACGTAATGACCAAGTAATAACTAAGTAATTTAAAGATAGTAAGAAGTTATGTAGTAAATTTTGTAGAATCTCTTTTTTATAGCCTAAGCCTAAGTAATGTGATGTCAATACCTATAGTTGACTATAACTTGAGATAATGTTTATCTGCAGCTTTATTTCTGTCGATTTTCAGATACATAAAAAAACAATAAACAATTAAGGCACTACCTAATTGAAAGATTTCAGGTGATTATTTAAACTGATATATTTATTTATTTGTACCAACCTAAAAATTATAGTGTTGTTTGTATACACAACGACCAATTTACATTTACAGGTTAATGATATCAACTGATACACACACAAATATACACTTAGTATCTACCTCAGTAACTTGGCGACATAACTGATCGTGTTAATACACTCGAGATATGTTAACCGAGACTATCACAAGTTCCGCACATACCGGCAGACGTCCTATCCGCCCAGCACGAGGCTATCCGCCCATCCGCCCAGCCGCCCACGCCAGAGCTACCCTAATTAGTTCGCCATAACAATGTGCTGAGACAGACATTCCGAACGCAAGCCGAGTTTCTCGTTACATGAATAATAAGTGAGTTGTTCCCGGAATAGGTAATATTATTAGGTGGATACTAGGTACTGGATATTTCGTTATACGAGGTAGCCTTGGACTGTACTACATTATCTTACTATAGCTTTTGCCCGCGGCTTCGCCCGCGTAGAATTCGTTTATATCGCGAACCGGGGAAGTGGGGAAGAAGGTACGTCATCAACTATCTTCCTGGGAAAATTCATCGAAATCGGTCAGGCGGTTTAGATTTTTCATACAAACTTTCATCCCCTATTTCAAGCCTTTAGGGGTTGATTTTTGAAAAAAAGTAGCCTATATGTGACTCTGGGTCTTCAACTATTTTCATTCCGAATTTCATCCAAATCGCACCGGTGGTTTAGCCGTGAAAACGTCACAGACAGACAGACAGACAGACTTTCGCATTTATAATATTAGTAAGTATATTAGTAAGTATGGATACGACAGCCTGATGTAAAGATGTGTAATGTGTTTAGCAGTATATTTATGTATATTTGGCCCTTAAAAATCAAACCGAAGCGAAGGCTGACTTTGAACGGCTTGTTTTCAACGCTTCAAATTATTTCAGGGTTCTTTTAAACTTCTCTTAAGATTCCTCTTAATCATAACAAGGATTAAGGATTTTCGTAGCTAGGGGTTTTTCTATTTTAAATTTACAGTTTTCCCTGAAAAGCGTGCAGATATCAAGCTGATATTAATATTATCAAATACTCAGGCATGCAATCCCATGGAGAAGAAGTACATATTAGCTTCAAGCCTACATTACAGGCGGAATACGAGTCATTTGGTAATATTAATTATATTAATGACTCAGTAATACTAACTTGATAACTATACCGTTGATAGATTAGTGGTTTAGAATTCGGCCTCCTACTCTGGGGTCCGGGTTCGAATCCCAGGGCACGCACTAATGTGGTGGCCTAGTGGTGCCCTAGAGGTGGCGTGGTGGCCTTAACCTTTTCATTTTGAGAAGAGACCCGTGTCCAGCAGTAGGACAATTACGGATTGCGATGATAATGATAAATACTAACTCATTTTAATAAGTAGTCACTAAATATCACTTCGCTTCGGGAATCTAATAACATCGTAACTTCTCAGCACACTTGGAACATAACAATAGGCAGGTACCTATGTACTCCATCTCGATTCATTTGGGCAAAACTTTTCCATCCATAGATACTTGGGATTGTAACTTTATATCCCGTCCCCTTCATATCAGATCTGTAACGCGGAATCTATCTCTGTAAAGTTGTAATTTGCTTGGTATGAGCGTGTTAAAGTAAAATGTTTTACGTATAGTGGCTTCCCGTAAGTTTTATACCTCGGAGGGCAAAGCCACTCAATGAATATTTTATAAACTTTTGAAACATTTGTATACACAATATACAAAAAAAAAGTAAAAAAAAAAAACATTTTTTTTTCTTTGTTGTTGTTTTTACCTAATAACTTCGTACTGGGCAACCCGATTTTGATCATTCTATTTTACTTGAAAGCTGGTACTTGTCGTGTGGTCCCAAATAAATTTTGAGAGTTTTTCAAACATTAACACCTTAGGGAACTACACTAATAATGTTTTTATGGAATTAAGATAGCAAACGAGCTTGCAGCACCACCGTTCTGCTGCCACCCATGACATCCGTGACCGACCAGAAAAAGACTCAAATAGAGACTACGACCGTTAGCTCAGTTAGCAGATAGTACGTATTAGAACATTAGCCAGTTAGTTCGTTAGTAGGTTTACTACAGTCATAAAGCAGACTACACACCAGCTTTACTTCAGCTACACCACCGTAAAGGCTAATACCCGTTCCATTGGTCCTATGTACGATATCTCCATTATTAAAGTTAGTTCAGTAGTTTTCGAGCGCGCAATTATGGAACAAATTGAACTCGGCGATAAAGTTGTTGACCGGGGTAGGAAATTCTGCTGTAACTATAATGAGCGGAACTATTGAACCGTTGTTACAGCCTACGGTTTCAGTTCGTCGTTAGCGACCGAAGATAATCGTAGTGGTGCTATTTATTCTGGATGATTAGGACTTGGGACGGCAAGGACGTGAGTGATCTAATATAAACGGTTCAGTGAATGATGGCTCTTTATGTTAAGTATGTTGTGATTTGTGAACCCGCTCTTCCTTACTTCAATAGTCCGCTTCTAAGCACCAATCTCTTTTGATAACGGAACAGAGATAGAGCGTCCGTCACCAAGCTATTCTATGGTGTTGGGTAGATTAAAACATTACCATTGCCATTGACCATTGATCTTTAATCTTACACTTGAAATTCTTCATAAGTGTTAGCCAGTACTAAGTAATTTCTTCATGTATTAATTAAAGTTAAATATAAAATAAATATAAAATTTTGACTTTATTCTTGACTAACCTAACTAGAGCAGCGGAGTACCTAAATCCTGCTAAATACCCCCCCCCCCGCACCCTCTCCACATCAAAAGAGAACACCCTATCAAGAGCCATTAAACTGAAGCCAATTCTCAACTTTGTCGTCCATATCACTCCGTGCTCCAACGAAATACTCTTTATTCCGGCATCGGGAACAGAATAGGGTGCAAATAAAATAGAGGTGGCACAATCAAATTTCCCCATCTAAAACTGTTGGCACTACGGACGTGCCACATAATGTATGGAACGTGAGTATTCCGTAGTATAAAGTAAATACAATTCTAGACCCGGTCTCAGCTACGTTCACGAGTCGGCGTAGGGATGTGGCGTTTCGGACACAAATACATAGAATTATAATTGAAATATTTTAATTTTATAATTATATGGAAATTGTATTGTTCACGGAACATGGGTTTAAGTGAACTCTTATTGCCCGTGGTCCTACCGTATAGATGTGTTATTTGTGGTACCTATCCATGTCATCCGCGACACAAAGAATCCTAATTCGGTGACACGAGTATGTAAACATGTATTAATATTATATAATTATTATTATTTTGTAATCTTTTAATCTTTACATTTTGTGTAGACCTTTTCAAGTTACTATGTCACGTTTGAAAAAATAATGGTAAACATATCAACACTAACATCATAATTGTTCAGCACTCGGTCTTCAATGAGGCCGGCAACGCTGGTGATGCCCCTAGTGTTCCCAATGTCCGTGGGCGACTGTGACCCCAACATGACCCGACTGCTCGTTTGCCTGCTTAGGCCAATAATAACCTCAGAAACCGGTGAATCCTACGTATAAAATTACAGAAATATACGCTTTAGAAATATTGACTGCCAAGAAGGTTATAATCGTAAATTACATCTGTTCATCAAAATCGTAACAATTTTTAAATTAGACATTTCGGATATTTAAATTTAACGATATCCGATTGTTTCGTTTTCGTTGCCATGTTTAAAACAACACTGTTGGCGGCATTGCTAAAGTGCTAAAAATCGTTCAGTGCATCTGGTACGTAGTTTGTTCTGACGAGGGCGTTGACCCGCAGGTCGCATTGTGCATCAGTTCACTGGTCTGTGATTCGATAAAGGCTCACAGGTCACAGTTTCGCTACCCCTCACTAGCATTCAATGTTGTCATGGACAAGGTAAGGTTATAACTTCGTGTTTGGGCTGAAGTTGCTCACAAGTCATCGCCGAAGAATTGCCAGCCAAACAAGAATGACGAAGAAAGAAAGAAACTGTTGATTCTTAACATCTCATTTATTAAGCAGCTTGAGAATCAGCAATTTGATTCTTTCTTTCTTCGTGTTTTTTGTAACATATGTGAACCATGGTGACCTTTGTCAGCCATTAACAAAGATTTATATCTGGACAGCATTAGATATCTATTTGAATCGAACATACTTCTTATCCTGGGTAAGGGTTAGGATTTGTATCGAGTATCAACTGTTTATATAGATAGGTGCATACGTAGATAAGTATCTCTTATATTTTTACTTAAATTGCTACTACTAGTAGCAGTATAAATAGAAATTAATATCCGTTCTGACTACCAGTAAACTTCAGTAGATAATAATATGTCGTTAGATTTCCAGATAAGTTATCGCATAAAGCAAGAGAGTTACAAGCCTCTTCATTTAATCAAAAGCCCGCTATGCAGTGAGCTAATTAGTTATTACCGAACCAGCCAGAAATAGGTCTGAATTCTCCACAACTCTACTGCATACCACAACAGCAATTTCAGACTTAATTAACTTTATACTTTTCAAGTCGTCAAGAGTAAGTCTCAACAACTGCAGCCTTTGTCTATTTTGAACTGATTTAACCCTTTTCCGCATAAACTGTTAAGAATGAACTGTTCCGATAGTATAATCTGTGATTGCTAAATTTTTATTGAGGTTTAAGTTCATCCATCAGTCTTTAAGCGTCTACCGCAGGACATAGGCCTCCCCCAATTTGCGCCACTCTGACCAGTCCTGAGCCTTCTGAATCCAACAGAAACCCGCTGTCTTCTCGAGGTCTTCAGACCACCTGGTGGGGTAGCGTCCTACACTCCATTTTCCGAAAAGATTATGAGATAATTTGCATTAACAAAAATACTTCAAGAATTTTTCAATAATCAGTCATTATGCAGTTTTATTGAATTTTGAACTTTCATGCCACAAACACAAGATCACTTAGTACCGGATTGGAAAAGAACGATACATACAACATACCTATCATAAAAAAATAGGTAAGCATTAAAAAATTTTAACTAAAAGTCTCCTAATTTCCCTTCCTCCATAAAAAAATCCTAAGTTTAAGGTTTCAGAAGCAATAATTACTTTCATCAACATTGTAAAGATGGAAATAAAACATATCTCTAAGAAAAATATAATGAAAGATACGTGCCTCTCACAGCTCACTAGACTCAATAATAATAAACAATAGCGTGGAGTATTAGAAAAAAATAGTACAAGAATACAAGGGTATTTCTAGAACAATATTTATAGACTCTCGGCATTCTGAGGGCCACGTAATCAAGATCCAACTTACCATATTTTGTAGTGCGTAAATATTCATAATGCCCTCCATTATTCATATGCCTGGTCTAGTTTTATAACGCGTATAAATCACGTTCAGTGGTTCAGTGCTTAGTGATCCGTGAGCTCAATGTACCGCACATTTTCCTATTTAAATAGAAACAGGCGACCATAAAAACCGTGTAATCATAAGCAGTTTGCAGTTGACAGTGGCAGGGTTAGGCAATATGATTACCGGTTAGGAATTCATTTGGGGCCACGTAAAGCCTCTTCTAAGATACCTTTCAAATTTTTAGTGTCACCTGTCAAAATTTACTCCCTGTCACCGTAGTCTCGCCGTGACCACGATCCATGCAACTGGGTCGAAATATCGATAAAACAAATCAAAATTGTGAGTCCCAATTTGCATTTAAAATACTTAATATAAGAATAATTGTAACCTTTCTTCAATATATATATATATATATAAACGCATCCAAATCATTTTAGCCACTGATAAACAACCAAATTATAGAAATCCTTGTGACCTAATTCGTCAATCAAGCATCACAATTTGGTTTTCTCAAATATCACACATCAAAGTAGATTGACATAAAAAAGTAATTCGGACTAATTTAACGTCATCGAGAACAGGTAATTATCTATGTCATTATTTTGAGCAATCGTTCCTGTCGACGGACCCGCCCCGAGACGAGCCGAGCGGGAACAAGCGGGCCCGGTGAGACGGGGTAGAACAGGGTGGAACAGGGTGAGCGAGGGTCAGGTTCGAGTGAAGGATGCGCGTCGTACGTGCTGTATCCGAGCTGTTCTGAATCACAATGAATCCTTCGGTACGGTGATATTCGTTTCCGATGTGCCGTTTGTAATTGCTGTGATTGTTTGGTGATGACGTGTGGCGCTGTTTTGCATAATGTGATCATTCGTCTTGTCTATAGTCTTATGAACTTTAATGGAGTCTTGCAGCAAGCGACAAGCTGCTTTCTGCTGCTGTCTATGTCAACTGTCACTAACATAGATAAGTTCATCATGCACTTTCTGCTGCCGTACGTGGGAACTATGACCAACACAGATAAGACATGGCCACTAGGAAACGGTGTTAGAACGTCAGATGGTTCATTCATGATAGTGGCGCTGTGTGCTCGTTAGCTATCTTAATTCCAAAAACACCAGTAATATTATTCCAAATATGCGTACAAGTTTTGAACGCCGCACATCGCCATTCGCTCTCAATATTATAAACACAAGAGCGTACTTATTTAAGGGATCCGAGGTGTCGGCAGTTGATTTATTCACGGCGTCCCTAGAGACGATCGATCACGTGTATCGATATGTCGATATTTGTTTATAAAAACATCGATTTACTGTCTACCCGGTAGAATTGAAAATAGATGAGATAATCATGATAACGTTAGTATTTCATAGGAAGCATATTGTAGTTTTTGATGACATTTCGCGATGGTCATACTGGCATGACATACTAGTACAGTAAAGTTTGATGATTCGAGAAAAAAACTTATTGGAACGACGCTAAGTATCTACATACATTGTGTTGAACAGAAATGGAAAAAAGTTATTATTTGCCGTAAAATCCCCTAGTAATTAAATCAAAAACGTTAAAAATAAACATCTTACATATTAATATCGTGAACTATGTATAACTTAGAGAAACATAGCAAGGAGCGTTAGGCGAGTGAATCTGATAGTGAAGTCCCTAATTACTGGGGACCTGTATTCAAACAGACTACAGCTAATTAATAAAAATTAGTCCAATGCATTATTTTGTAATCTATCAATTATTTATCATCACAACAAAACAACATTTCATCGAGTAGATAAAAAGCATTCTGCAACCCGAGTCATAGACAAGTACGTGCATCGATAAAACGTCTTCAGACAATCTCTTCCCTTCCCTTCTAAATGATGGCAAGGAATAGTGGACATTCCCTTCCTGACGACGCCATAACGTTCAATGTTTTGGAAATAGCGTTTATGGCGATATGCCGTTGCAGTTATGGTGCGATAATACTTCCCATGGCTACACTGCTTGAGGGTACTATTATACTATGGGATTTAAGATTTTTCTTCGTAACGTACATATAATATTATTTTATAGGGATGACGGGAGTAGGTAATAAATTACGACCAGAAATATTTAGGCGCGTACGAAGCGAAGGTGCAGTTATGAATGATTATTATTTTATTTATTAAAAAAGTATATTTCATCGCATATTTATAAGGAGTTAGAACCAAATAAAAATTACCAAGTCCGATGTTAAAATTCTATAATTAGCAAAGTTTTGTAAGATAGTATGTAGATGCATGCGGCTTCGCTCACTTGCATTAAGGAACAAGTTACGGAAAGAAGAAAACAAAAAATATCAATAATACGTTTTATCTAACACATCAATTTCAATAAAACTTGAAAAGAAAAGTGGCTTAACCACAGTGTCTTCATTAATTAATGTTTTTTAAGGAAGCAAGTGACCACGATCCCATCTGATGTTAAATGTCAACGTAGCCCTTTGGTAAAACATAAAAGCTAAAATAACATAACATAGGTAAAATGTTCACAAAAATGTGTAAAGCACGCCAACCCACACTTGGCCAGCATGAATCAGCATGATGGACCATGACTTCTGCCCCTCTCACTATCAGAAGAGACACAAACCCAGCAGCAGACTATTGATTGCAGAACAGACAATCGAATCCTACATTAACCCAGATTCTACTATACCTACCGCGCAATGTACACAACACATCTCATTGTCCTCAACGTTATTTATCAGCGGCGAAACAAAGCACCGTGATAAGTACTGAAGCACTCAGATAATATAGTTATTACTTAGCAAAGCTGAGGGGTCATAATTATTAATGACCTATTTTCTCCGGCCGGTTCAAGGGTTTCTGGAAGACAATGCTGGAGTATAATAGTTATGGTGTCGCTGGATTAGGGGAACGTCTGACTGGAACCGATGTGCGATGTTGGTTTGCCAGGAGAAACGATAATTTCATTTTATATAAAAATACTTGATCAATTAATAAAATATGATTAGAACTTCAGTTTCCATTGCTAACAAATTTCTTTTTTTTCCAACAAATAATAATAATCGTTTATTTCAACATTAAGGATCATATAATAAGGACCATATATTAAGGATCATAGGTCAATATAACTAATAAATCATAACTCATAATCATTAATGAATTACCTATTTTAAAATAAATAATAAGCTGTGAAATACTGATTTTCTTGTCTTGGCTCGAATACTAAGAAAGTTCAAAGTAACACAAATTAGAAACTAGTAAAGCATCCTAACTTTGCTTGAAACTTATGCGCTAAGATGGGATTCTTCAAACTGTTCCCGCTTGCCATTGAATCGGCTTAATCGAAATAGATAGAAGCCCCTTGCAATAATCTTGGTGTAGCATTCAGTGATTAATAAATATGAAATAGCTTCTAAATATTTTCATGGCTGTGAACTAACACGTCTGTTTTCCGCAGCAAAGCAAGGGACAAAAAATAACCCCTATTGGATCAAAAATGCCAGCATAGACCTTCATATTGGTAGCATAGACTTGCATACTGAGCAAGTTACTCGCTTGCAATAAAACTAGGGCCTTAAACTAATGGCCGGTGGCATTTAAAGGGCTTTGTCAAGTTATCTATGTTAGTTGAAAACGTGTTTTAGGGCGGAATTTAAGGGCCCATAGATGTCGCTTTTGCAATAAATACACACAGGTATATATAAGTATACTCGTGAATATACTGTATGTACATCGAGATACAATTTGCGAGACAGTTCAGAAACTGATACGTGTTCTGCAGTGGCTGTGGCTAATCAAAACTGCTACACATTTCAGGTTCCTGTAAGTTTGTGAAACAATATTTTATACTCCTATACATTTCATTCACATTGTATCATACTGAAGGATATATGCATTCTCAAAAGTGGTTGACTGACAGACAATGCACAGCCTGAACCCATGTACATAAAGAAATTTCAACTATGCTAGTCATTTGTCCATTGTGCTAATAGGACCTTTAAACTAGATAGGTATGACATACAAATAGCCAGAAAGCATAAAACCTCCCTCTTTCGTTTCAGTCGTAAAACTCTAGAAACAAACAATAATCAAATATCAAAGCATTCAGTCGCACTGCATCTCGGCAACTGATTATTCAGTGGCAGTTCCGCGACCGTCACGCCGGGACGCGGGACGGGACGGGACGGGTCGGGGGACACGGGACAGGCGGGCCGCTAACGTGTTTATCGAAGTTCTGGTAAAGTTAACGCAGCCGTGTTGACGGTGAGGGATATTTCGAAGGCATTTTTACACGAATATCGACGTAATGTCTGCAGATTTTAGCAGAACTTAGCAGCCATATAGCGAGGCGGATGTGAGACCACGCTCCCCCACTGTAGCCAAGAGAGTAGAGTCAAAGAGAGTAGACACAAAAACAGAACAAAATAAATAGATATAATCTGGAAATCACTATAAAACATCCCAAAAGCACTTATCAGTTACAGCAAATAGTAATTATAACATCTCGTAAACGCGTTCTGGACTCGCTTTATGAACCTGTCTATATTTGAAACATTGATTTTTAGACGCGATTGTTTAAACTGACACACCTTTACTTATCTTCGAACTAAGAGGTTCTTCTAAGATTAGCGCGCACAAATGCGCCGACAAAAACGTAAAAGTAAAGATTTTAGGTTCTGTCGATTTAATAAAGTCCCCCAATAATTGATTTCTCTTATAGTTATATCTTCCACGTACGTTTATGGGGAGAATTTCCAAAATTCGTCTCTTTGTGTTCCCCTACAATCCCAAAGGAACATGCGTGCCTTTCAGCTTTTGCGTTCAGTAATTTCGGCTGTTCGTTGTCTGTCAATCACTCAGTAACGAAAGAGTTTTATGTACCTATACTGACTGATAATATACATTGTGTAATGACCAACCACTCCATTTGGCAATAAAATCAACTTCCAGATGAGATAAAAATACCTAAAAATATTCTAAAAACACAAAACATTTGATTTAGATACTTTGATCTCACTATCTCAGTCGTGTTGGTTCATATCCGCATTAGATGTGTATACCTCATTATTTTACACAATCATTGTTATACAAAGTCTAAGTTATATTTAACAATTTTATGACATTATTTTTATTTAACGAAGTCGATTGAATGTTCATTCAAAAGAGCCTGATTTCAAGTCCAACGCATTCATAAAATTTTTGACACTTTAACTCCAGAGAAGCTTCTTGCTAAGCATAAACACAGGTTACTTACAAAGGTACTTAGGGCTAAAATACGAAACTCACGTCCCATTTACCCAGAAGGTACCTACGTACTAGATGGTATTCCAATATCAGGCAGTAAGACCATACAATCTCTATTTCCGTCGGGTGATGGCTTCCAGTGTAATCTCCTGTCGATACTGCCAACCTCTGTTACTAGGTTATCACGACCACATAACAGACGCATCGTTATTTGAGGATTTGACCAAAAATGTATTATCGTTGTTACATAGCCTGCCTGGTTCACCATGAAGCCGTAGTCTATAACATTGTCTACCACACTGGACTATACCCACATTTGATGACCCGTGTGGCGCAAGGGTTTTAACGTGCCGGATCGCCGTTCAAAAGGTCCTGGGTTAGATTCTTAGTGAGGAAATTTGAATGGGTTAAAATTTCGTTTTTGGTGTGTGTGTGTGTGTGTGTGTGTGTGTTGTGGCACCTACATGGCACCCACGACATAGGGAATCCTAGGTGATCCTAGTGTGGGCTATGAGAGTACAGCGTTATTTTATTTTGTTTGAATATGAATGAGAACTATGTATAGGTTTCCTCGAAATGTTTTCCTTTACCGAAACATGTGATACTTAATTAAACTGGCTACAACCCATTAATGGCCCACTACTGTAATTAGGTAATTACTGATCCATGCAACCAGCTTACACTACAGCCCAAACTAACTCACGTTATTAATGACCAGGCAATCATAACCACCAAATAACATATCGAAAGCCGAACGGAAGCAATAAACAGGTTCAACAAACCAACGTGACAGCTACCGTTCTACCGCTTCCTCTATTAACAGAAACCATTTGAGATGGCTAATAATTACTTTATGGAATGATCATCCTACCTAACCGGTACCTGGTCAGCTGTAATGCCAGTGATCTATTTAATAAGTACTTAACTAATGATAGCTTTAGCAGTGAACCAAGTGGTCACATTAGCAGAGATTGTTTTCAAGCCCTGACTTAAGTATATTACATCGCATAATAACATATGTAACTATGAGTGTGTAATGTTAATATTACCCCAAGCTAGCTATAATAATACATCAATGATAACCGCATTACAATCTCTTAAGCCCTTTTGAAGATTAGTTGACTACCAATAAACCCTTATAATCTCTTAGTCTTTCTTTTCTTATCCTACTTAGTCAATCGGCAACACGTCGGTATTGTTTTTATTTTACGATGATGTCCATTGACGACTCCGAAATTCATCTCAATCTCGTCTAATTACTAAATTTGGAAAAGACTCTAACCACCAAAAAAGTGTACCAACCAACTACTGTTTACCGAGAACATTTATTACACAAATATCAAATATCTTGTAAAAACACCAAAAAACTGCCCCTATTCCTTATTCTAAAATCCTGAGAGCTCGTAAACAGCTACAAAGAACTGCTTCCGACACTCAAAGGAAGATCATTTTAAAGCACAATCCTGTCGGGACCTGTTGTGCCATCGGAAGACATGTCAGTGCGAGCGATACGTCAAACAAGTGCCGTAAATATGGCGACGAACAAAGGACTGCGAAAGTATTGATTTAGTGATGTGAAGTAACATTACATTGATATCGATTATTATGTAAAATGTAATAAAATAACCAAGTACCTACTCATATAATATAACACTTCGCTTTCCATAAGATGTTTACTTCATTTTAACTAGTAGTAATTAGCTGTAATACCCACCATATTTTTTTTAAATATGAGGGACTACAATAATCAAACCTAGGCCCCCTATTCGAAAGACCAACTTTCAAATCACGTGGCTATCGCTGCTATGAATTTCCTTAACCACGGATAATTCAAAATATAACAAACAATCAAGAACTTATTATTACTAAGTAACGTATGGAGCTGCAAATTAATGCCTAGAACCAATACATTCATAAAGAAACGTCGAATTTAAGATAAAATGCTCTTGGGAATTAAGAGAGAAGCTAAACTTCGAGTTCGTAGATACTAACTACCATCTATAAAGAGGTAGTAACAGTCTGCAAATAGAGCTATACAAATCTCTATGTTACAAATTTTTACACTCTTTAGAAATGAAGCTATCCATGAATCGAATTATTTTTATATTTTGATCTCTTGTCGACCTCTCCAAACACAATATCATGTTGTAGTTACAAATAACCCTGTTCCGCCTTACAATGGGTCTCTTTAACACTCTTTTATTGCGTAGAATTACAAAAACACCATTAAATATAAAGAATGTTTACGACAATATAACAGAATTACAAATGAAGCTCTCTTTATGAGTGACACATCTAGTTAATTACTTACCCGTTATAAGCGGCAGAGGCAAAACGACTTTTTCATTGCGGTGACTCGAGTCATTTTACCCGAATAACGTTTCGTGCGAAGACATTTAACTAAATAACGCGTTAACTATTTACTTGGAACTACCGTGTGATAAAACTGTCAACGTGAAATGAGTAATTTGTTTATTAAGAAATATAACAAGCTGTGTTTTTGAATTTATCTTTACCCTCGTTATCGAATTATTTAGGAGAATATTTTTTCTAATCAACAAAACAGAAACACGAAGTCACGACTTGGGACTAATTACTTCCCCCGTCCACGGTCAAAATTTTACAGTAATAATTAGAGCATTTGAATTTCAGTCTCCAACTGAAGTAATGTACAAATCAAGAGCTTTATCTGGCAAATATAAATATTTACGACATACCAGCACAAACACTATTGTTTAACCTCGATAAAAAGTCCAATTATCGACAAAACCAATAACGCTTACAGCATCCCTAGCTGTAAAATATCGGGGCAGAACACAAAAGGATCCTTTTGTGAGGGTGTAAGCAAAAAATGGGGCTTTACAAAAGGCTCCAAATGGGCCGATGGTATTAGAGGCCCACCGCCCCACGGCTCCGTTAATTGCTACCTATGTTGATTGCGTGTTAAAATCGCGTACGTTTTTGACAGATTTTAAATTGCGACAATTTTTTTTCGACGGCTCCAAATCCGTTTTAGAGTACAGATTCGTGTATTGTTTCCCTTTGTTGCCGCTAGTTGGCGCTGTCATGCACTGGACTAATAGAGCAATTTCATGCGAAGAATATTAATAGAATTTTAACCGCCTATCAGCCTATTTGTTTTTAATAACTCCATTTCAGAATTTTTATTTTTAGGATGGGAAAATGCGCAGTCAGTAATGAGTTTTATATACTGCAAATGTGTCCACCTGTTTGTATACTTCCTATACGAATATAAACTGTTATAATAATGACTAACTGATAAACACACAAGTATCACAGAGATGTAGGTATGTTATGTATTCTGATTTTTGACAATAGGAAAATTGTTTAGTACTAAAATTGTTTAGGTATACAATTAAATGTTATTTTATGAAGATCCCATAATTTTTTAATTTCTCATAATTGTTAACACTTGCATTACTGACTGCCTGACAGAAAAAGCACAGCTGAAACTACTGAACGCAAGAAGCTGAAATTTGACAGAGGTACATGTTCCATTTAGGCATATTATATAAAATCCACAGTGATACGCATAATCATCTAACGAGAAAGAGACACAATTTGGTTACGTCTTCATTTCGCCTGCGTAAGGTGCAG